>JADBJO010001976.1:170000-177500 GCA_016801955.1 Conus betulinus | reverse complement strand
TTTCATCAAGGGAGCAAGAGTTACCCTAATTATTCTTTAATCTATTTCATCAAGGGAGCAAGAGTTACCCTACACGTTCTTTAATTTCTGTTTACTGTCCCTCACTTAAGATTTCCTTTCAAGACAATGAAGATTAGATAGTACGGGCACGTTTTACCATCAGCAGTAGAACAAAATAGAATACACACATACCGGTTTTTCAAAAAACTTTTGTACGGTTTCAACAGTACTTTTATTTCTCTCCGGACTTCATTTTTTCAAATCTCTTGATTGCAATCATTAACAGGTCAATACAGTTGTCTTAGCATTATGTTTGGGGGACTCAACCATACAATAATACTCATCCTAATGGCAGTCATATTGCAGTCTCTATATAATTGTTTTACTCGCGCGAGCGCTAGCGTACACACACACACACACACACACACACACACACACACACACACACACACAACACACACACACACACTCTCTTTCTCTCTCAGAGAGAGAGAGAGAGAGAGAGAGAGAGAGAGAGAGAGCGGAAGGAAGGGAGGGGGGGGGGGCACTTCCTCTCGTTCACACCCTCTCATAATGACTTGGTCACCGAACAGTCGGCAATAGCCCCCCTTCTCCTTCCTTTCTCTGAGGAGTTGACATCCATCACACACAACCTACTGCCCTCGTTACTGGAGTCACTGGTCCCACTCTCTTGTTTCAGCGGAAGACACTGTGTTTAATAAAATTAATAATCAATCAACAATGAATAAACATATGCATAACTCAATCAACAATGAATAAACATATGCATAAATTAATCAGTGATCAATACACATATACATACATGAATGAATACAATCTTGTGTTTTTTTTTGTTTTTTTTTTTTTTTTTTTTTTTTTTTTGGGGGGGAAGGGGTTATTTTTTTAAGGGCCCAGGCAGCCAACCATACACATTCATTCAAGAGAAAGAATCCTAAAACGCTATAGGAGCAACACACATCCCCAAGTGACAAGGTAGAGATAGAAACAATCGGAAGTTAACAAAAGATAATCAAACTGAAGCCCTATCGTAAAACGCTATAGGAGCAACACAATCCCCAAGTGAAAAGGTAGAAAAAGAAACAATCAGAAGGGTAACAAAAGATAATCAAACTGAAGCCCACAGAAGATAAAGAATTAGGCCCTCGTATCTCCAGTATACAAAGGAATACCCCGTTACGCTGGAGACGGGAAACCAACTTAACTAGAAAGTCATTCAACAACACACAAAACAATCAATTCTCTCAAAAGGAAAGTCTGTAGACGTGTCCTAACTTTATAACCGGGGACACTACAGGGGGTTACAAAAGAAATCCTAACCCTAGCACAATTTCGAAGATAAATGTGAAAAGTTCTACGGGGTCACCAGATGTTACGGATGGAATGGGTGGTGTCTGCGGGTATCTGACTTTTCTGACTCACACACAGAAATTATGGCTGCATGCACGACTTTTCCAATTCACATACACACACCCACTCACCCGAACATTGACAGCCAGGCAACAGAACAACACCTTTTTTGTTTGTTTGTTTGTTTTTTTTGCTGCCCGAGCCATCAGACAAACATATATCATAAATACAAGTTCATCAACAGGTCGGCACGCCAGCCATGAGGCCAAACAGGGCGCACAACACAAAAATATATCTACATGTAATAGGCTATCTACTAGCGCTGCTGGTTCCAACGACGACGAAGACGACGACGAAAACGATGAAGAGGACGAAGACGACACGAAGACGACGACTACAGCGTCAAGTCCGACACAGGACTTACAGAACTTCAGAGCTGTGGCTCAAAAATCACTACCACATTCACGTCGTCTCTGCCGACGACAAGGCGACAGTCTCACACAGGAGCTGTGGCTCACACATAAAACACAGAACGCAGCGATGGCCTAGCCAACAGGTCGCTGAATCGAATCTCTCGGGAGCGGCGCTCTGGCTTGGCAGCAGCGGCATCTCCAGCCCAACTGGCTCAGCGGGGTAGTCGGTCCCGGGCGCGGTGGCAGTGGCAGGTAGGGTAGTTTTCGGCGCTCAGGCCGACCTCTCAACACCGACACAAGGTGGAGAACAAGGGGTAGACACAGCTACGGCCCCTACCCTCAGAAAGTGGCAGCCAGTCCCCTTCAACCAGGGTACACTTCTACCTGGGGGAAAAATGATTAACTACCTTGATAATCATGGCTACTATTCATTACAATCACGACTACATTCATATTCATTAGCCACATCATATTCCACTAGAACTTGGGACAAACATCAGCATATTCTTTCTTCAACACTACAATATTCCCTTTTCCGGAATCATAACACTACAACATTCCCTTTTCCAGAATCATAACACTACAACATTCCCTCTTCCGGAATCATAACACTACAACATTCCCTTTTTCCAGAATCATAACACTACAACATTCCCTTTTCCGGAATCATAACTCTACAACATTCCCCCTTTTCGGAAATCACAGCACTACACAGGAAAGGATTTCAATATAAACCTTTCAGAATCTAGTTTTCCAAATTGGAGAAAGGATTCCCACCTAGACCCTCTTCAATAAACCATAAATACAATTCATTACACACAGTTAATGATTACTTTTCATCAAACTATAAGTGTCACGACAAAAAGTTCATTTCTTTTTTCTTGTAACACGACAAGAATGTTCATTTCATTTCATATAATCACCTGATTTTAGAAGATATCTTTTCCAAAAGATTCATCTACTTCAATATGTGTAAAGGAAAGATATCCACACACGCTTGTTTACCAACACACAACTATTCAATATTCATATCAAGAGTGAGTTAAATACTCATCCACATCAAAAATCAAAACCAGCATATATGAAGTCTGTCGCACACTCTGGGAGCTTATTATCCATAGCATCAAAACTCTCCCTCTTCTCGCAAAGTTAAGTCACATAATAAACAAAATATTCTGTTCTTTCCCTGAAGACCACTCCCTTTTATATTCATTTCATCAACAGAACACAACAAATACATTTCTTTTCTAAACAAAACCTTCACAGTGCGCTGAGGAAGTTTCAGTCGCTCCTAAAGGGAATACGGTTTCGGTTTACTGATAAATAAACACACTGAATGATAAATACCTCACTGCCACCAAAAACAGATGGAGTCCCTCTTCGGCCTTCTGGGTAGTTGCGTTGCCGGAATCACTGCAGAGACTGCCTAACCGGTTCAGCTCACCCGGCTTTGACGGTGCGCAGGTGAGCAGCAGTCAGATAAACTTTTCAACCGGCTTCCGGACGACTACATTCCGGTTAGCCCGGTTGCACAAAAATTTGTGACTGGACGGGAAACGGTCTGTCACAGTGTTCAAGGATGACAGATTAGAGTATTGACAACCCCAGCCCCGAACCCCTCCCCCCCCCCCCCCCCCCCCCCCCAAAAAAAAAAAAAAGAAAGAAGGAAGGAAAGAAAGAAGGAAGGAAGAAAAAAAAGAGAAGAAAGTAAGCAGGAAAGAAAGGAAGAAAGAAAGAAAAAAGAAAGGAAGAAAGTAAGAAAGGGAAAAGACAGGGAGGAAAAAAAAAGAAAGAAAAAAACGAAAGACAGGAGGAAAGAAGGAAGAAGAAAATAAAGAAAGAAAGAAAGAAAGGAAAGAAAGAAAGAAAGAAAGAAAAAGAAAGAAAGAAAAAAAGGAAGGAAAGGAAGAAAGAAGAAAGAAAGAAAAGAAAGAAAAGAAAAGAAAGAAGGAAGGGAGGAAAGGAAGAGGGATAGAAAGAAAGACAGAAAGAAGGAAAGAAAGAAAGAGAAAGAAAGAAGGAGGAAGAAAGAAGAAAGAAGGGAAGAAAAAGAAAAGAAAGAAAGAAGTGTTTGTTTTCTGTGTCAGTTTATGTTTATGTCAATGTTTGCTGTTGTATTTGAGCGAGATTTTTTTAAGTATAGTTTGATGTGTGTGTGTGTGTGTGTGGGGGGGGGGGGGGGGGGGGGGGGGTGGGGTGGGTCGTATTTTGAGTGATCGGAATTGTACTGTGTGGTTTTTGTTTGTTTATTTGTTTATTTAATTGTTTGTGTGAAAGCGGTGTTTTTATTTTGTTTGTTGTTTCGGAGGGAGGGAGGAGTTCGTACAGTTTACAGCCTTCGTGGAGTTGTTTCTGGTTTGCTTTCGCAGTTTCTCGTCTGTTTATTTGTTCTTTTGTTTGTTTGCTTCTTTGTTTGTTTGTTTTTTGTTTGTTTTAATCGTCTTCGTTTCCCCGTGACTAATCATTCGTGCGAGTGTTTGAAACAGCATCTTCCTACCGTAGCAGATGTACCTAGTTAATTATATGGATGTGAGGTGTGTGGGGGTGTGTGTGTGTGTGTGTGTGTGTGTGTGTGTGTGTGTGTGTGTGTGTGTGTGTGTGTGTGTGTGTGTCTGTCTGTATATGTCTCTGTCTTTGTGTTCCCTTTTTTTTTTTAATTTGTATGTCTGTATGTCTGTCCGCGTGTTTGTTTCTTCGCTTGCTTTTTGTTTCTTTGGGGGTGAAGGGGGGGGGGGGGGGGGGGGGAGGGTACGTTAGATTGCACGTCAGCTGGCACCAAGCAATTAGGGGCGACCTGATGCGTTCTTCACGGAGCGAAACGGATGCCATTTGCTGGCGCCCTTCCCCCATGCACTTCCTATGAGGAGAAACAGTTGCTTTGCACTGAAGAAACACTGGGCGTGAACCTGTTTCCACGTCTCTTCTGTTGTCAAGTCAAGTCAGGTCAAAGTCATCTTTACTGAGGTTAAAGAATAAGCTTCACAGCTGTTTTTTTTTTTCATCCTGCCCTCACAAAAAAATAACCATAATCCTAAAGAACAACCAAAGAAACAAAATCATGTATTGACACATGAAGAATACGGTAAAAACGTATATTTTGAAGTAACTAACACATTCAAAGCATCATGGTTCTATCAAAACGATTGTATAAAATTTCAATAATTATTGTAATGAGCATTATGTAGCACATCACAGACAGAGAGAGAGAGAGAGAGAGAGAGAGAGAGAGAGAGAGAGAGAGAGAGAGAGAGAGAGAGAGAGAGAGAGAGAGAGAGAGAGAGAGATTTTCGGTTGTGTCAGTCTGCATACTCCATGTAAAACTGGACAAGTTTTTGAGTTTTAAATTCCACTTCCTTCAGGAGATTGAAAATATCTTGATTTATGGCTGGCTTAAAAAAAATATGATGTAGCGTTAGTTTCAGAACGAAGCAGAACGCGCGAACAGGGAGAATGTTTCATGACAAGATTTATTGCTGCGATTCAAGTTTCACACAAATGAAAAAAGAACTAGAAGAGAGAGAGAGAGAGAGAGAGAGAGAGAGAGAGAGAGTGTTGTGTGTGTGTGTGTGTGTGTGTGTGTGTGTGTGTGTGTGTGTGTGTCGCGCGGGGGCGCTTGTGTATGTGTGTGCGTGCGTGTGTGTGTGTGTGTGTGTGTGTGTGTGTGTGTGTGTGTGTGTGTGTGTGTGTGTGTGTGTGTGCGTGTGTGTGTGTGTGTGTGTGTGTGTGTGTGTGTGTGTGTGTGTGTGTGTGTGTGTGTGTGTGTGTGTGTGTGTGAGCGCGTGCGTACGCGTGGGCGTTTGTGTGTGTGTGTGTGTATGTGTGTGTGTGTGTCTGTGTGTGTGTGTGTGTGTGTGTGTGTGTGTGTGTGCGTGTGTGTGTGCGTGTGTGTGTGTGTGTGTGTGTGTGTGTGTGTGTGTGTGTGTGTGTGTGTGTGATTTATGCTTTTTATTGTTAGTTATTAATGTCGTTGTCGTCAAGATATCGCTGATCATATGATCATTCTTCAGTACCAAATGAAGAGCATTGCTATAATGTGCTAAGGACTCAGACGGGAAGGCCGGGACCACACAGCCGATGCGTCCCTGAGCGTAATGTTCCACGTTTCTGATCGACACTGCAGGTGTCTCCATCTCCCGGGCCTGGTTGATGCCAAGATACTTCGTGCGCAACCCTATGCACCTCAGACCAAAAATGGTTCTCGCTCTCGAATAATCTCACCGGCTGTCATAAAATGAAGAGGGGGGAGGGGGAAGGGGGGCGGAGAGTTTGCCCCCAATTCTGTGGAACGAAAAGCGACATCGTCATCACCCTCGTCTACACTCGGCTGTCACAGGCTGGAGGGAGGGGGGCCGGAATAGCCTAGTGGTAGAGCGCCGCACTCGTAATCTTGGGGTTGTGGGTTCGAATCTCCGCCGGGGCCGTTTCGGTACAGGGGGATTTTTCCTCGGAGTTAACATTGGTTCTGACTCCATTCCCCATACAGTCCTTCGAATGAGACTATAAACCGAGGTTCTGTGTGTGAACGCACGCATAACATCTTGCACACACGCTAAAATCCCATCACCAACTTTCGGAAGAGAAGGCCAGTTTGGCCGTTGGTATGGATGACACGTTACACATAGCATGCACCTTCCCCGATGTTGGAGTATGGCTGCCTTAATGGCGAGATTAAAAAAAAAAAAAAACGGTCATACACACAAAACGCCACCCCCTTTGTTGGGTAGTGGGATTCATTCATGTCTGTCTATACAGGGAGTGTCTGCAGGAGTATCAGCCTGCGTACGCCAAAAAAAAAAAAACTGGAGGAAGGAAAGGAAGGAGGTAGGGAAGGGTTGGGGAAGGACGTGGGGGGGGGGAGGGGAGGAGGGGGGGGGGGGCTGTCCCACATTCTGTAACCTTGCACGCCGACGTCCCCTTGGACCGCCACCGCCCCCCCCCCCCCCCTTTTTTTTTTTTTTTTTAGCGTCACACTCCCGCCTCCCCCCATACTGTCCCTCTCATCATCATGTCACCGTTCATTTCCATAATTGTTTGTATGTGGGTTTGGGCGTTGGAGTGGGGTGGGGTGGGGAGTGTGGGGGGAAGGGTGGAAGCGCCCCCCCCCCCCCCCCCCCCCCCCCCCCGCACCCTCGCCCACGAACTGATGGTTTTCATCAACATATTGCACCTCCCAGGAAGTTCGCCGCGAGTGTGTTTGGGGGTGGGAGGAGGAGGAGGAGGTGTGTGTGTGGGGGGAGGGGGAGGAGGCTGGGGTGGGGGGGTGTGTGAGGGGGAGGTCACAGCTGACATCGGGTTGTTCCAAGGCGGCAGGGGATGATTTCTGAGTGATGAGTGCAATATCGTGAGTGATTGCATAGGAGCCAAGGGCGCGCTCTACTTCGTGTGGGGTGCTGTGGGATGCAATTTTAATGAAGCGGATTGGCTTGGGACGAGAAATCTACCCTCCCCCCCTCCTTTTGCCCACCCCCCCCCCCCCCCTCCCCTCCCCCAATACCCCTGCTCTTTTTTTTTCTTGTTCCATCCAGCCATCCATCCGGGGCATCCTTCACCCCCTTCCCATCCCATCGCACCCTGTCGCCAATTCCACTGTTAATGTTCGTTCAGTCTTTCTCTCTGTCTGTCTCTCTGTCTCTCTCTCTCTCTCTCTGTCTCTGTTTCTCTCTCTCGCTTCCTCTCTGTCTCTGTGTATGTCTGTCTCTCTATGTCTCTCTCTCTCTCT
>JADBJO010001976.1:87500-162500 GCA_016801955.1 Conus betulinus | reverse complement strand
TCATTTCATAGCATCTAAATACGACAAGTTACGACTGAGTTTTCACACCTCTGGATGTGCATTTTCTAATAGCAGCTACATTGTACAGCTAATTGCTTTTTTCCACCCCCAGATGTCTGCCTTTCTACTACATAATCTTGTCAAAACGTGTTGCAGCAATGTATTCTGATGTTCAAAGTTTGCTTTGGAATCTGCCGGAAGGTCTGGAAATGCAAACATTTTGTAACTGCCAGTTTTCAGTGATGATTTGTGATGAGTGTAAGCTTATTATATATATGGGGGAATGTTTGTAGCTTCGTATCTGCAGGTAATATTTCATCCTGTTGATTTGCACGGCAGTTGCGCCGGAACACTTTGAGGTCAGGTTCGATGATGGTTGCGCGTAGCTTCCATCGTCCCAGAACTGAAGACTGTCTGATGATTATCGGTTGAATTTGCTTTCTCTAATTTTGGCGCCATTTATGCGAGTTGGGAATGGTATTGCATGGATCGGCACGGCTTAGCATCATGGCACAATACGCTCGCTGTTTTGCGTTTATGTTCCTGATATGCAACAAAACTTGCGCTGCCGTGAGGGAGTGGCATGTGCCCTAATAGTGGCCAGGATGGCTCAGTTTGGAAGCAAAGCTGCGAAACGGTCCAGAATGGCTCGGGAAAGTGCAAGCGTTAAGGTCCGGACAAAGCGACGGCCCGGTAGGGAAAACTAAGTGGCCGGTATCGTAAACGGCCTCAGTCGAATCACCAGATCTGAAGAGAATCGAAGTTAGACGGATGATGTCGAAAAGTGAGCAACTGCTTCCAGTTGTTACACTGTCACCAGAATTTGAAGAAACTGAGATGATGACAATACGCTGCAACTGATTTCAATGATTCTATGCGGTCATCAAGTTCGGATGCTGACAGTAGGCTGAAATTAGGCTGGAACTGTTTTCCATAATTCATGTCACCAGAAGCCGTATTTATGAATGTACTTCTGTTTAAATGGGGGAAAAAATGGTTTCTCTGTTCAAGAACTTGGTCATATTGCCCCACTGTGTCGTTGTTTATCGTTCGTTATGCCACTGTCAGTGCGTTTTCAATCTGATTCCTGTCATGTTATATTCATGCAAATCTAAATATTTTTTATCTGAAATTTCATCAAATCAAAAGTGTGTGTGTGTATGTGTGTGTGTGTGTGTGTGTGAGAGAGAGAGAGAGAGAGAGAGAGAGAGAGAGAGAGAGAGAGAGCGAGCGCACATGTGTCTGTGTGTGTGCGCGCGCGCACGCACGTGGGCGCACGCACGCGTGCTCGTTTGCTCACATGTATGCCTAAGTGTGTGAGAATGGGGGTGGGCGGGGGGGAGGGGATGGTGTGTATATGTTTATGCATGTGCGTGTGTGTGTGCATATGCTGTGTGTATGTGTATGCTGTGTGTGTGTGTGTGTGTGTGTGTGTGTGTGTGTGTGTGTGTGTGTGTGTGTGTGTTGTGAGCAAGAGAGAGAGAGAACAACAGAGTCGAAGACGGCGACAGAAAAGAGGAAGAGAGCATCGCAACACTTGCACAAGGTTGGAGAGTTATTTCTACATCTTCCTCTGTCCCCACATTTTCTATTCTGTTCTTATCAATGCTCCCACAAGTTTGGAGAGCTCTTTCTACATCTCTCTCTCTGTGCCCACATTTTCTGTTCTGTTCTTACCATCACTTCCGCAAGGTTGGAGGGCCGTTTCTACATCTCTCGATGCCCCCCACACATTTTTAATTCTGTTTTTACCATCACTTCCACAAGGTTGGAGAGCTGTTTCTACATCACTCTCTGTCCCCTACATTTTTTGGTTCTGTTTTTACCTTCACTTCCACAAGATTGGAGAGCTCTCTCTCTCTCTCTCTCTCTCTCTCTCTCTCTCTCTCTCTCTCTCTCTCTACATCTTTTTTTTAAATTCTGTTCTTACCATCACTTCCACAAGGCTGGAGAGATATTTCTACATCTCTCTCTGTCCCCACATCTTTTTTTCTGTTCTTACCATCACTTTTGTGAAATGATTTCTTTTCGTACTCATTAAGATCACAAAACACGGCTGATTTTTTTTTTTCTTAGTTGTAACTTTCTGCAAGCATGAGAGCATTTGAACATTGACACTGACTTTTGTTTTCAGCCAAAGTCATTGAGGACAGCCACAGTTTACAGATCAAGGTGTGTATTATGGTCAGCTCAGTCACTGAGGACAGCCACATTTCACAGATCAAGGTGTGTATTATGGTCAGCTCAGTCACTGAGGACAGCCACAGTTCACAGATCGAGGTGTGTACCACAGTTAACAGATCGAGGTGTGTACCACAGTTCACAGATCGAGGTGTGTACCACAGTTCACAGATCGAGGTGTGTACCACAGTTCACAGATCAAGGTGTGTACCACAGTTCACAGATCGAGGTGTGCATTAAGGTCAGCTCAGTTCAGATGAGCTCGTTATTGTCTGGGAGAATTCAGCTCTGCTGTTCTGAAACATGAGACATTGAAGCCGAGGGGGTCATGGATGGAAAGAATTGGTCATGGATGGAAAGAATTGGTCATGTATGGAAAGAACTGGTCATGGATGGAAAGAATTGGTCATGGATGGAAAGAACTGGTCATGGATGGAAAGAACTGGGAGGTCGTTGTTCTCTCTGCTCTATGCGCAGCTTGTAGACAGGCGCCAGTGTTCTGGAGATACCAGTCTCCTCTGTTGTTAGGTAGAATAGATTATCTGTACTCAGAGTCTAATAAGTTCACACTTACTGAAATATTTCGGCTGGGCCACAACCAGCCTTCATCAGTCAACTGAAGCAACAAATTAAAAGGGAGCTGCTAGTTGGATGCGTCGTGAGTTCGAGTTCACTGCAGCAGAGTTCACATTAGCTGCAGGTTGTGAGTCAAACTTACCTCTAGTGAACTCGGACTCACAACCTGCAGCTAATGTGAATTCTGCTGCAGTGAACTCGAACTCACGACGCATCCAACCAGCAGCTCCCTTGTTGCTTCATTTGACTGATGAAGGCTGGTTGTGGCCCAGCCGAAATATTTCGGTAAGTGTGAACTTATTAGACGCTGAGTACAGATAATCTATTCTACTTATGAATCCAGAATCTGAGAATTTTTATGGCAGAGTCCTCTGTTGTTCTGTGCTCAAGTCTGTGCCTTTATTGTTGCCTGACCAACGGTCTAGCAGACTCTGTACAGCGACTAGTTTTCCCTCGTTTTTTTTTTTATTTCGTAGCAGTCATCAAGGCTTTTATGCTCTGATTTTAAAAAGACTCAAAACTGAACCCGCCAGATAACAAGGACAATTAAACTACTCAGCAAAACATTATGCGTTTTGACCTCCTAGATATTCAGGCAAAGACAAACAACATTCAGGACAATCAAAACGAAGAACAAGCAATCACTGATCTTCTCGAAGTCGGCGTAATATCTGGCCTGAAGAAGACCTAAGAGGTCAAAACACGTTGTGTTTTGTCTTTGTCCCTCTTATCTGGCAAGTTTACCTTAAATTCCTTTATAATTTGTTTCAATTTCTTCCTTGTTGAAGACCTAAGAAGTCAAAGCGTGTGTGTGTTTTGTCTTGTTATTTTTTTTGTCCCTGTTATCTGGCGAGTTTACTTTAAATTCCTTTCGAAATATGTTTCAGTTTCCGCCTGTGTGTGTGTGTGTGTGTGTTTGTGTGTGTGTGTGTGTGTGTGTGTTGGGGGTGCATGAGATGAAGACCAAAACACTGATTTGCCATCATGCATGCACTCATGTAGGTACAAAGGGACACACACACACACACACACACACACACACACACACACACACACATACAAATAGACTCATTCTTTTTTTTCTCCAATTTATTGTACATGATTAATACAACAACATCCACCATATGAACAGAAATGTTCTCCACTCAGTAATGCATGGCATTGCAGACTAGTTCAGAAACGTTCACAACAGTAATACTCAGATTTCACATCCTTGGTCCGCTTACACAACACTGCACAACAGACAGTTGGCATTTGGTGAATATCAGAGCACATCAAACAGCAAGCACAACACTGTTCTGAACATCCTGCTCAATAAGCTCTGTCAACAAAAGTCAAATGAATTCCCAAGGATCGATGAAAAAATTTCCCCGTTACCTGTTGTGCTCACGATTAAACAAACGACTTTCCTGTATCAACAGTATGTGCTGTTGTTGTTGTTGTTGCTGTTGATTTTAATTTGAAGACGCGACTGGCTTGCCCTGTCAAAAAACTGGTTGCTTGCAAGTCTCTGTTGGTTACATTCACATCTCATTTCATGTTCTAGACAAACGGTGTAATGTAGATCTAATTACCCCAGTTCTTGCAGTAAATTGAAAGTTCACTGTTCCATGATACAACACACTCTGTAGCAGAACTCAATAAAATGACATATGCACACTGTTAATTGTGGTCTAAAGCTGCAGAAATTCACGTAGTTTTCATTTATTTCTTTTTCTTTTCTTTTCTTTTTTTTTTTTTTTTGAGAAATGGAAACCCTGTTAACCGCAATAATAAATGTTGACTGCAGATTTTGTGAACTCTGGAAACAAAATGACTGGAATCTGCTTCCTCTGAACCCGAATTTTCAACAAGCTTTGGTTCCACTGATCTTCACTTCACTACCAAGAATGAGATCCAGCCATATTTTGCTGACCGCACCGGATATCCTGGCCATTTAGGGTATGGTTAATTATAGAGACAAGTGACAACAACAACAAGCACAACAACAACAGGAGCATGATCCATCGTTCCTACTCCTCTCTCATTCATATTCTACAACATCGTTGGTGCTTTTTTTCAGCCAGCTCGATCTCAGTTCTGCAAATCACTGACTCTTCCAAATTGTTGATCTGTGAATGTGACTGCAGAAATACCTGTGTCAAAACATGATCACAAAGCCACACCATGGACAGTTGTGAAGTAGCAATGCAGCATCTGATGTCGCTGGTGTGGAAGGCTGATGACGTCAACAGTTCGCCATCATGACTGGGTCTGCAAACCCATCGTTTCATGTCAAAACTATCCTAGCAAAATTTTGTCGCCAAACCATCCCAGGTCCATACCTTTTTTCTTTTCCATCCCACCTGTCTGGCACGTTGCTGGTTGAAATGTACCCCTTGTGTAAAGTGATTCACATGAAAATATCTAGTGAATCTGAAAATCCAACAAACAGTTTTGCAAGCCTCTCTCTCTCAAAACACACACACACACACACACACACACACACACACACACACACACACAGAGTCGTTCACACGCTCAATGCTGCAGCATTTCTCCACAAATAGCATTCAATAAACAGAACTTGCTGCATGGAGTATCTGCTGCCCAAACTGATTGAAAACCTCCACTACAGAATTATCCAGTTACGCCATGTTTGGGGAAAGGCTTTCAGTCCTTTCTACAAGCTGGTAGGGAGTGGGGGAGGAGGGGTAGAAGGAGGATGGGGGGAGAGTGTCAAGTGACTCTTATTATACGCCAGGGTTTATGCCGCAAATGAAATACTCGTTCTGTTTCTTCTAGAGACAGTCATCAGTTTGCTGACACACAACTATGCTTGTTGACCCATCTCGTGGCTAGAGTCTCTTCAAATGTAAAAGGTTGAATGTTCGCGATTCCTGTGTCTTCAGGTGCTTCCTGTGTCATCGAATGCTTCCTGTGTCACCAGGTGCTTCCTGTGTCACCAGGTGCTTCCTCTGTCACCAGGTGCTTCCTGTGTCACCAGGTGCTTCCTCTGTCACCAGGTGCTTCCTGTGTCACCAGGTGCTTCTTGTGTCGAGTGCTTCCTGTGTCACCAGGTGCTTCCTGTGTCACCAGGTGCTCCCTGTGTCATCAAGTGCTTCCTGTGTCACCAGGTGCTTCCTGTGTCACCAGGTGCTTCCTGTGTCATCGAGTGCATCTTGTGCCATCAAGTGCTTCCTGTGTCATCAGGCACTTCTTGAGTCATCAGGACCCAGAGACACAATTGAATCATTACATTTATTGAACTAATTCAAAATTTCAAAGGAAATTTCATGTACTCGTCAAAAGCCTAATTAACCCCTGTCGGCCAAATCAGGTGGCTACGCATGTCAAGGAAATACATAACCAATTGCATTAGTCAAACTGTCCACTTCCCATGGTGCAGGTCACAGGGGACTCTTACATTACAAACAGCAGTCATCAGATACAACAGCATACTACTGAGCACATGGTTTGTGGGCAACCTGCATTGTCTGTTATGGTTTAAACTCTTCAGGACTCTGTTATAAGTATGGGTCTGGTACAACTCAGGACATGGGAACAGGGATATACACAATAAACAAAAAACGCACAGTAAAGCTTTGGTAAACTGTACAGGTTATGGGGGGACAAGCATTGGCATGAGTGTGTAGTCAAAGCGTGAAGTGTGAAGATCATCATTTAGTGGGATGTGGAATCATGGCAATACACTGCAGGCAACAGAGTCTCTGTGTGGCGGACACCATCCAGTATTTTGCAACATTCTCCCAGTCATCAACCCACACATCCTTCGAACAGCACCATCAGTCCTGCAACACGACAGGGATGAGGATGTGCCTTTGCACCCAGGGTGGGTACCAGTATCATTAGAAATGTTCACAAAGCATGAAAACGCTCTTCTTTCAAAACAACAACAAACAAACAAACATGGCATTGTGATGCACACTAGAACATGAAGCACATTCTGGTACATCAGTCAGTTTCCGTGTCAACACAACCATGTGTATACAGCATCCATCCATCGATCCCAAGCATCAAAGCGGCACATACTTCACACTTCAACACTCTGCGACACCATTAGACACATGTCTGGAACTGGCCTTGGTTCACAAATAAAAGCTTTAAAAATCATGACATCATGCACTTAAACATCACCAAATCATACACACACAGTGCAACATCAAGCACAGCTGACTCGCCATCCAAGCATTGCTTACAATGATTATGCAACACTGAATGCAAAGCTATGCAATGCAATGTTCTGGTAAGTGTCATCTTGTCCCCCAAATCATGCAATGTTGATACGTGATACACGCAGTCATGGCAGATCAAAGGATGGTTAAAAATCAGACCGCAACATCAGCTGTTTGGAAGAGGCCTCTTGGACACAAACCACCGTTACAATAACGCATGGGATCATTGTGTCAGAGTTGAAACTTTCCATCATAGCATAACACTGACACTGTACACTGAGGCTGAATTCCCATGATAACACAAACAACATTACAGATCACAATTTGCACACATAATGTGTGATATGAATAAATATGTTAAAAATGATGATGATACATATGGATATGTGGGATCCATTGGGCACAAACATTAAATTTAATATGGCCAGGTGGCAGTAGCATCTACAGTAAAACAGGAGTTCCAGGTTAAATCCCCAAACCAAGTATGTCTTTCACTTCTATCTGGTCGCAATGGAGGACAGAGAACTGATTTACAGGTATCTTCAGCTCATCAGTCCAGATCCCAGTGGAGCCTGTGTATCAGGTCTGAAAGTCTTGCGCACTGTGAAAACGTTTATCCCCGCAATTGCAGTAATCCATTTCTCCTCCACAGTAACAGCAGCCTACTTTGTCCCTTCAATGTTTAGTCTTTCTAATAGCACATGTAACTGAAACAGTTTACTCACAACCAATGTTTGTACCAACACCTGATATGGTTCTTTAATAAGTACACAACTTCACTGGCTTATCTTTACCAAATAGGACATTTTTTTTTTGTCTTGCCTCATCCTGAACACTTGAGTTGCAATTATTTTTTTCTCTGGTGACTCATCTTCTGTGCCACTTCACCTCCTGGTTCACAGCCTGGCTAGTTGTGTCACAGCCTCGGCAATCCACAGCGTGCAGTCAGTGTCAAACTGCCATGAGGTCACTCACTGACGGAGACACTGCACAGCTGCCCAGTCTCTTGCTGCTGTGTTTAGTGGTGCCTATTCTGATCCAACATACACAGGATACAACCTACTGTGCCTCCTACTGCTGAAAATAACTGATTATTAGAGAAGCCAGCATGAGTAAACATCTATTGAAGAAGAGTGCTGCCATGTCCATAAAAAAACCCACTAACCACAGACTTGCCGATATCAATGACCCCAACACAAACTGACCAAAGGCGCAGACATGGAGAAGTAATCAAAACTGAGGTCACCATGCCAGCATGACATGAAGGACCACAGAATTTGAGAGGTTTAGATGTTGACCACTGAGGATGAAGATGGCAAAGATGATACAGTGCAGTGCCATTCTGATCAGGGACGACATGACCAGACTGTTCTCTATGCTTACTTCCATCATAGGTCCCCGCATGAACCACGCTTGTGAGATACAGACACTGGATGTTTGAGCAACGCTCTTGGAGACACACCCATTACACGGAGCAAGCTCCACTGTGTGGTCCCAGCAGACTCATCACTGGCTTGGAGCTGGTCAGAACTGAAAAATCCCACCAATACATGGCTCTGATGGGAATTGAACCCATGACTTCCAAGCCCTTCATCTGCAGCACTAACCACTCTGCCAATGCAGCTGGTTGAGTTGAAATTTTATCCAAGGATCCAGTCTGTACTCGCCATCTGATGCCTACTTGTTCTGCAACTGTTCAATTGCCTCTGCATGCAAGACTTCATACCACTAATTTTGCATCTTTTCCTAGTTGTGCTCACTGGGATAATCGTCAGGAGGAGTGGATATCATGTTATGACAGATAACTGTGTTGTGATCAGACTGTTGGATTGAGAAAAATACTAAAAGGAGAACAAGCCATTTATAACTACACACTTTTATACAAAACCAGCCCCCCTAACATTTACTTCATTTTTTTTCTATAAGGGCACATCATTTTGGACACCCTAGTGTGATAATAGTACTTGGCACAACTAAGGAGCTACTTTAAATTCGACACAAAATGTAATACTTGCAAGCAGAGGGAGAAAAGAAAAGAAAAAAAAAAAAACCATGCTGTACTTTGCAGAGCATACCAAGTGCAATAAAGACAACTCCACAGCATAACGTGACTGACATGATGCAACTAATGGTGCAGTGTGTTGGCAACCAGTGTAGAGTTATCACCAAACACTGTGCCTTGTCATGATGTGCTGAGACACTGATCAGAACACTGGCTGTTGTGACATTGGATGGAATCCACAGCTGCCATGGACTTTCACCATCAACACAGACACTGGGAGTTCTTGCTTTCGTGTCAACACACCATGACTCAATGCCACGCTGCGCAATATGTAACAACGGAATATACATTCTGAAGCCAAGCTACTTGGCAAGATATGTTAAACAGAATATAGAGTCAGAATGATGGGATGTTTTCACAGCACTTTCCACACTCTCAAAGCCCTTTAAAACATGCGCACACACACGTAAACACACACACACACACACACACTTGTGCTTGGACGAAATAGAGCATTCTTTTTCATTGCCACACAGTAGAGAAGAAAGAAAAAAAGCTAAATCATACAGCCTGGATGTGGGCTTGTGTGCTCAACTAAGGTGCAGAAATATCACACACACACACACACACACACACACACACACACACACACACACAGACACACACACACACATACACACACTCACACACACACACACACACAATCTAAATAGTACAGCAAATATTACAGAGTAAACACATCTATAAAGAACTTTCAGGATTCATTTAACAGAGAAAAAGAGGATGTCAGAGGAAGGGGGAGGTATTGAAAGGGAACAAACCTAATTCATTCACAGCAAAAAATGTATCCAGAAAAACAAGTCAAAGTGGCAGGATATTCTAGAACAGTCAACGCAAAAAAAAAATGAATAAGAACAAAGTCTATGTTGGGATGAAAATCTTGTACAACAGCCAAAAAAAAACAGGAAATGTTTCAATAAAAACAAGTCTCCCAAGTGGGGAATCTGAACTGGAAGGTAAAACACTGTATAATTAAAAAGGAAAATATTTTCAACAAACAACAAAAAATCTAAACTGGGAAGTAAATGTAGTACAGCCAAAGAAAATATTTCCTGGGGTTGAAAGGGTTAAAGGTCCCATAGCCTGTTGGCCATAGTGGTGATGAACAGTCAGGGGTTCACCATGTCCACGGTCCTGTGTTATGAAAGGCAGAACCTACTCCCTCCTTCCGCCGCCTCTGACCTTCCCTGATCTGAATCAGGAACCCATTTACAGTAGGGTGGACAGAGAGGGTTTCCAACCCAGAAAATCCGGCACTCACAACCCTCAGCTCTGTAGGTAATGGCTTGAACTGTTTGACCCAGGGCCTTTCTCAGTTCTGGTACAAACGGGAAAATGCTTCCAGAAAATCAGGTCTTTGAATGGAGGGAGAGTTCATTGCAAAGTTATTTATTCAGAAATATCACCATGTTATGAAAAGAACAACCAAACACTGACATGTTTCTGTCAAACCACGCATGCCGAAGACAATGAAATAAAAAGACATTTGTTAATACATGTTTATCTAGAGACACTTGGTATCTACTACAACTATTGTGTAAACTGCGGGGTTCACAAATATTTCTTTTCGACTTCATGAAGAAGGCAAGGGTCTGAGATCCATAAATATCTAGAGGGGCAGTTCTAATTCTCTGACTACTTTTTTTCATAAACATAATCATAGATAACGCCTACCTCCAGCTGTGTAGAGCATTTGGGGATTCAATGTTAGTATGGTTTCTGGAATCAAATCTCAAAAACGATCTCTGTGGATTCATGAATTTTACATATTTTCCCTAACGAAAAAATCAATTTTGATTACTGAGCAAAAAAAAAAAAAAACGACGATGGCACCCAAGCGTCAATGGAACAGAACTTTAAAACATGATGTGAAGATGGGTCGGCCCTGTGACACCCATTTACATTCAGCTTGTGCGCAGCATGGCTTGGTGCCTGGTGTTTGATATACACTCTTGACCCCCCCCCCCCCCCCCAAATTAAACTCATCATCATCATCAACACTGATCAGAACATATTTTTGCCCACATGAAAACTAATCCAAAAAAGGCCATCTGTGTTCAAAGCACAAATATACAACCTTTGCAATTAATGACTCAAACTGCTCACGAGCATGGAACTTCATGCCCTAAAACCTGCGCTTAAACAACACAAAATAAACAGCTAAAATATACCCTCTAGGTTTGTTGGGCCATCAAAGATTCAAAACATATTGTCCCTTTGCAAACAATGAGACCAATGGATGAATGAACCAAACATTCCACAGACAGGCTACACCAGAATCACTGGTCAGCTGCAGTGGGCAAAGCCACCATTGAAAAGATTCTGAGAGCAAGGGTTCCACTGAAGAAAAGCAAAAATTGCTGAAATTCTCATACAGCCCAGTGGGCATGCTCTGCCCCCCCCCCCCCCCCCCCCCCCCCCCCCCCCCCCCCCCCCCCCCCCCCACCCCTCCACCCCCCAAATTTTGAAATTTTTGTTTTCAAAATTGTGCAAGCTAATACAAATCAGACATCTTGTAAGATAACATCCACTTTTCATCCTTCCCATTTTCTTTCTACCCTCTTCACACATTAAATCAATGTACTGGGCAGGCCTCAAAGTTCCTATCCAGCATAGTCTAAGCAGCTACTCTGTGTGTGTGTCTGTGTGTGTGTGTGTGTGTGTGTGTGTGTGTGTGTGTGTGTGTGTCTGTGTGTGTGTGTGTGTGTGTGTGAGCATGTATGTGTGAGCACGCCTGTGTACATGGACATATGCGAATGCATGCAAGCAAATTTGAAGCCCATGCCTTTGCTTATGGAATATTTGATTACACAGACAGACATATTTAAGCATTCAAATTTAAACTGCAAAAGTTCAGAAAACACAACCTAGAAAAGTCTACTGCTAACTGAACATTCACGGTCAGCCTTTCGTATATATTCAAAGTCTCTGACTCGGTACACACATTTCACAAAAACCTCACAGAACAATGTTCAACATCCATTCCAAAATCTATAAATAAGTCTGTTTTCACACTTCACTCATAACTGAAAACAGGTACTTGAGAAAAAAAAATACTGCTGCAAACACCACATCAAATGTACAATACACAATGTAATTCATGCTTTGTTGTTACATAGTATAACAGAAACAAGCAGCTTTGGACACAAGCATGCTTAAATGCTTTGTCAAAAAGCACAATACAAATCGAAAAAATGGCTTTCTGACAAAAATGTGCTTTAATGCTTTGTCAAATCAGAGCACAAGCAGAGAAGTCGCTTGCTGACAAAAGTGAACTTGTCAATATAAAGTACATGACAATACTAAACAGTAACTTGTTGATGAAAAGTGGATGTAAATCCACAGTAACAAACAAATAGTTTACTAACAACAGTGTACACAACAAGAAGCTTTTTGATGAAAGCATATGTGTCATGACATGACCCAGTACAAATCGGAAGGTTGCTAACGACAGGGACCTTGTCAATGCACAGTTCATTACAGTCATGCCGGTTGTTGACAAAAGTGCACTTGTCAATACACAGTTCAACAAGTAGCTTGTCAACAAAAAGTGTACTTGTCAGTACACATCAAAATACAAACAACTCACCTGTTGACAAACATGAACTTGTCAACATACACAACAATACCAACTGGGAACTTGCTGACAAAAAAATGTACCAGTTAATACACACTAACAGAGAACAATAAACAAGTACCTTGTTGACAAACGTGTACATGTCAACAGACAATACACTACAAACAGGTAGCTTGTTAACAAAAGAGTACTTTGAAATACACATGATAGCTTGTTGAAAAAAGTGAGCCTGTCTATGCCCAGTCCAGTACAAACAAAATGCTTTGCAGACAAAAGCGGGCTAGTCATTACACAAAACAAGTAAGAACTCGGCAAACAAACATACAGCAAAAAGCACTGAAAAATGTACCTCCCATACACTGAATAGGCAGCAACAACTAGTAAAACAGAACAAACCAGTCACAGAAGAATAACCAACATTTCTACGAAAAACAAAAAACAAAAGAAAAAAAAATCCCCAAAACATAGCGGAATGACCCCTTCAAATGGAAAAAAAAAAAAAAAAAATGATGGCAAATCAGGATTTTGTTAGGCTCTGGAACAAAATGTCACTCATAAATATTCTTACTTACAGCGCTTGGCAGGATATTCACCATCAATATATCTATATGGATGTATGTACTCTCCTCAAAGTTTGCTAAGGATACAAGCAAAAGCAAACAGACCAACCCCAGTGAACTCCAGGACCTGTCATGAAGGGGGGTTTCAACAGGCAAACACAAGTCGCAAAGCCTAGTTCAGTTCAATATTGATCCTCCTCCGACAGAAATTTGCTCTAAGACTTCTCTCTGATTGAAATATGATTTATATGATCCAAATGTACTCACACCTTTATTTGAAACTACAAAAACAAACAAACATACAAACTTCAGCAATTTTTTTAGGTTCATATGGATGTTCATGAGTAAGCGTGAACGTATGTATGCAGTTCCTATTCATAGAATATATTTTGTATTTTGGTGATAGATATAGCTGTTGTCATTCTTTTTTTCTGTGTGATTAGGATTTTTCTTCTGCTCTTTATTCTTCTGTGTGTGTGTGTGTGTGTGTGTGTGTGTGTGTGTGTGTGTGTGTGTGTGTGTGTGTGTGTGTGTGTGTGTGTGTGTGTGTGTGTGTGTGTCTGTGCATCATTGTTTTCAATTCTAATCATATCCTGATTGAAAAATAAAAAGCAAAAAAAAAAACGAAAAACAATAAAACACAAAGTTCACTCAAGGAAAGTGCCCATGGCACGTGCTTCAGGACATTGCACACAAGGTCATCACAGCCAGGGGAATTACTATGCCACCAGAAGTTCCAGCATCAACATTCTACCAGATGGCTGTCCACAAATTGTGACCTAAAACAGTTGTGATGTCAAACAGCATGACAGCAGAGTTTGTTGGGCAGAACGGGACTGGAAGAGCACAACAGACCTCTTTAGAATGGGAAAACCATCTTTAAAATGGAAAAACCATCTTTAGAATGGGAAAACCATCTTTAGAATAGGAAAACCATCCTCAGAATGGGAAAACTATCTTTAGAATGGGAAAACCATCTTTAGAATGGGAAAACCATCTTTAGAATAGGAAAAACATCCTCAGAATGGGAAAACCATCTTTAGAATGAGAAAACCATCTTCAGAATGGGAAAACCATCTTTAATGAGAAAACCATCTTTAGAATGAGAAAGTCATCTTTAGAAAGGGAAAACCATCTTCAGAATGGGAAAAACCATCTTTAGACTGGGAAAACCATCTTTTAGAATGGGAAAACCATCTTTAGAATGGGAAAACCATCTTCAGAATGAGAAAAACCATCTTTAGAATGGGAAAAACCATCTTTAGAAAGCGAAAATCATCTTCAGAATGGGAAAAATCATCTTTAGAATGTGAAAAGCATCTTTAGAATGTGAAAAAAGCATCTTTAGAATGTGAAAAATCATCTTCAGAATGGGAAAACCATCTTCAGAATGGGAAAACCATCTTCAGGATGGGAAAGCCATCTTTAGAATGGGAAAGCCATCATTAGAATGCAAAAACCATCTTTAGAATGGGAAAATCATCTTCAGAATAGGACAGCCATCTTTAGAATGGGAAAACCATCTTTAGAATGGGAAAACCATCTGTAGAATGGGAAAGCCATCTTTAGATTGGGAAAACCATCTTTAGAATGGGGAAAGCCATCTTTAGAATGGGAAAGCAATCTTTAGAATGAGAAAAACAATCTTTAAAATGGGAAAACCATCTTTAGAATGGGAAAGCCATTTTTAGAATGGGAAACCCATCTCTAGAATGGGAAACCCATCTCTCGAATGGGAAAACCATCAGAGATCATCAGGAGGGGTGGGGGGCATGAGACTGGACATTGTTCTCTATTCAGGTTCATCACAGCTGATGATTCTTAAGTCAGAGAGAACAAGGGGAAAGGGAAATACCTCACTGAGATGGGTGCTGGGGTGAATCAAACTAAGGCTGCCGTGGAAAGACGTAAAGGCTAAAACAAAGAACACTAATTCCTGTCATCTTAACACTGACACTCTTCTTCCATATAAGGATTGTTCCGCTATCTTTTGTTTCGTTCTTTTAATTGATTATTCATTGTGACCCTACAGCCAACACTGACCCCATAGACACAGCAAAGTTTTTTTCTTTTTTTTTTCCCTTTTCAAAAAGGTTTCAAATGGAATGATAAATATCATTTTGTATAAATAAGTCGACAGATTATAAGAAAATATACAAGTGGACACGTTGTGGCCAACAAACAAAAAATGATATATTGGAAAGCAATCAGCTTTGAACGCCAAAAAATAGCAGGCCAGATCGATGCAGTCCATCAAACAAACACGCACACAAAACTGTCAATAATGTTCCAGTACTCAGGACTGGTACCCAGCACCTCTAGCACACACAGGATGCAGGAAGCCTGGCCATCCCAGCCAAACTCTCACACATGTGGAAGGGGAGTCTTGCAGCAAATGAATTAAGTGACCAATCCACATGGTGTAAGCACTGAGCAAAGAATCGTCTGGGTCAAGTCATGTTGTTTACGGCCCAGCAGACCGTGGAGGCCATAAAAACAACCCTTCTTCACAGTCTCCTTCACCTCCAGACAAGCATCACTACCTCTGAGCTGAGTACCAAAGGCTGCAAATATGGAGTAAAAATAAGGTGAGCAACTATCAGCCTGCAAATCTGCAGAGACAAAAAAAAAATGTTACCTGATCATTAGCCATAATTTACATCTCTCACAAGTGTGAACACATTTACTCATGCACAAATGCTTGTACACACACACATGCACGCACACACACACACACACACACACACACACTCATAAAATTGTTTTGCAGACGTTTGAGATTCTATGCATTTTTCAGAAATCAAGCTCTGGCCCTGGACACAACAGCCTTACACTTTCACAAGTTGGTATTCATGAAATCCTTGTAACTACCTCCTTCCCCAATCTTTCAGTTGCTCTGTTCAACTGTCTATCAAGCCCCCAGTTTTTGGTTTATATGTATCCTTCATGGGGCAGGACAGAAAAGAGGTGAAGCTTCACACAGCAACTGAAGGATATGACTGGAGATCACAATGATCCTGCCGAAGATCCAATACAGTTATGTTGTTGTTCGTCCATTCAGTGGAAGAGAACCACTTCAGTCAGCTTGGGGTTGAATGGGGGAGAGATGATTTGTGGATGTGCAGATGGCTGATCAAGCCAATGTATGCACACACAGAATGCACGCACGGTGACAGCTTGGACAGGGAATGTGGGAGACCTGCTCTTGCTTGCTGGCATGCGGGCTTTCCTTGCCTGTCTCTTTTCCCATCCAAGATTGTTCTCCAGAAAACAGATGAATTCCAAAGCTACAGGTCATGTTCTCTTTGTCTGAAAGTGAAGGGTCTGACATTTCTTTTTCATTTCCCAGATTAACCATATGCTGAGTGAACACTGGGCAAACCAAGAGTCAGGTCATCCAGAAAAATCATGTCTTCGAAGGTCACAGGTCATACGTAATCATCTAAACAACATTCCCTGACATTTTCCCTAACCAAAATCTTATTGTAGTTGAAAATAGCTCAAGAAACTGTAATGGCAATTTTTTTTTTCTAGCAAATGCCTCCCCAGATTGCAACATTCTCAAACAACTGGTATATTCTTGACTCTGTAGCCAGAACAATTTCTTACATATTATTTTGTTTTGTTATGTTTTTTTTTTTTTCACACGCTAGGTTCCAGTACTGCTTATGATCTCAAAGGTTTGTCTGCACTTTTCAGTATTCTGTTGATCTTGTTCAGTATGTACACAAATTGACAGTATTCTTTTCCCCCCCCCCCCCCCCCCCCACTTACTGGCATATACACAAACTGCCAGTCTTCTCTTTCCTGTCTTTTCTCTTTCCCAAGAGGCACTACCCCACTCCCATTAGTCTAGCTACCCCCACACAGCCCACATCCAGGATGTGTCCCATGTCCCACTGTAGCCCCAGGGAGCAATCAGCATTGTCCTGGGGCAACTGACCAGAGGAGACATTAGGGTGCTGCCAATCCCTTTGGTGATATTCAGTGGCGCCTGACTGGTGTTCTACTCCAACATACAGGACACCACCTGGTTGGCCAGAATAGCTCAGTGGTAGAGCACTGGACTTGTAATCTTGGGGTTGCGGGTTCAAATCTCCGCCAGGCTGTTTCGGTACAGGGGAATATTTCCCTTGGAGTTAACATTGGTTCTGACTCCCATTTCCCATACAGTCTTCGAATGAGACTATAAACCGAGGTTCCATATGTGAACGCAAGCATAACATCTTGCACACACGTAAAAATCCCATCACCAACTTTCAGAAGAGAGAAGACCAGTTTGGCCGTTGGTATGGATGACACATTACACATAGCATGCACCTTCCCCGAAGTTGGAGTATGGCTGCCTTAATGGCGGGATAAAAAAAAGGGTCATACACACAAAATGCCACTCCCTTTATTGGGGCAGATGGGATTAATCCTTGCCTTTCTATACAGGGGTATCCACAGGAGTATCAGCCTGTGTACACAGAAGAAGGACACCACCTGAAGAGACAGTCCCCACGTACCTGTCAGTACTGACAACTAGTCCAAGAAATCACTAGGGATGGACCTGGAGAGAGAAAAACCAAAACTGAGGTCACTGCAAAAGCAGGGCATGAAGGGCCACAGAATTCAAGACTTTCTTCTTATGATGATGAAGATCAAGATGATGTAAAGGAGTTCCAGTGAGATTACATAGCAGGGCTTTCTTCTTATGATGATGAAGATCAAGATGATGTAAAGGAGTTCCAGCGAGATAACACAGCAGGGCTGTAATCTACGCTTCCTTTCATAGTGCATCCTGGTATTATTCAGGACCCAGATATACAGACACCTGCAGTGTTGGACAGAAAATTTGAGCCACACTCTCAGAGATACACCCTTTAGCTGGATGAAATTCAACAGAGTCATTCCAATCTTCCCACCTAAGCTCAAGAACACCTGACTCTGAGTAGAAGTTGACCAGGCCTGGCAAATCACACAAGGACATGCCTCTAAAGGGAATGAAACCCACAGCCTCTCAGTCCACCAGTCTGTGGCACTAACCACCACATACTGATGGCTAGTTACAGCCTTACCCCCCGACCGACTTCAAGCCATGATCTTGATTTTCATCAACTTTCACAGATTGGTGAAGCTCCCTTGCTTTCCTGGACTTTTCCAGGCAAAAAACATCTGATAAGAACAACTTGTACTTATCAAATGTTTTTTTTTTGAAAGCTGAAGTCTTCCCATCCAAATATGATATGAATTTCATCATGATTACACTGACCTATCAACATATGACAATTTTCAATCTTCAGTGACCAATATACCATCGTTGGTGATCTCATCTATGCTAAGACAAAACCATTTTCTCAAAGCAAACAGAGTATTTTTGGTATACGTGTATAAACAAAAACCCCACTTTTTTTGCAAGTGCACAGATCTGTAAATAAATTGTTTGAAAATAAAGTATAAAAGAAAAAAAAAAAAAAATTAATTAATTATCTTCCAGGACATTTCATGGGTAAACTTTGGAAAATGACCCAAAATAGTTGCAACAAATCTGTAAAACAAAAAGAAATACCCCAAACAGACGCAGGTTTTTGATGATACCTCCAGTTTAAATTCAAAATCTCTCATAGCTTTTTCAATGCTGTTTGCATTAAATTTGATTCCTCTGCAGAAGCATTTCCCCAGGGATCTACACCAGACCTTTTCCTTGATTCCTTCTCATACCCTGCAAAACAAAAAAAAAAAAAAAGAAAACCCAATCATCAAAAAATATTTTGGTATAATTTTAAAAAACAAAACTATTTTGGTATAAATTCTTTCTAAGTCACTGACACATTTCATTTAAACGTATTTCAAGGTAGTTTCCTCGGGGTGAAGACAATGGATTTTGTCAAAGTTTGTGAAATTTCAAGCAGATTCAAGGAACGTGTCAATCTGTTCAGTGATGAGGCTTTGTCTCCAGCATCAGAAACCAAAGAAATGCTGACCTTTGGCCTCTCTTTGGTCTTCAACACAACAAAATCCATCCAAACATTAAAAAAGCATGATGGCTGGTGACTCTTCTTTCTTCCGTAAAAAAAAAAAAAAAGAGAGAGAGAAAAAAAAGAGACAGAGCAGAAACAAAAAAACAAAAGCTTCTGTTCCATCCTCCAACAAGAAACAACCCTTCCTCATATCAAATCTGATTTTGCTCAAGGTATCAATCTAAATCCAGTTCCACAGTTTTGAGATACAAATACCCAGTTTCAACTGTCTGCCTGAGATTGTGAATACTGGCTGGCATCTCCTGGTTGAAACCAATGCCAAGGCCTTATTGTGTTGCCAGTCTGCCTACGCAGTAGGCTCACTTTCAGCCCTGCGTGGTTCATATGTAGAGCTGCTCGCTGGCCAGGCTGTCGCAGAAGGGGCGCACCAGGGACGTGGTGATGAAGTTGAAGATGAGGCCAAAGGTGATGGAGATGGGCAGCGCCGGCAGGGCTTTTTTGAATATGGCCAGCAACAGCAGCGTGAAACACAGGCCCTGTCAACAACCACCAGCAACAGCAGCGTGAAACACAGAGCCTGTCAACAACCACCAGCACAAAATGTGTACACCGCTGGAGCCTTGGTCCAGTCCACATGTTACTTGCATTAAAAGGTGTCACTGCACATGCACACTTGATTTAGGCCTACTTGCCTAATGTAAAGAAAAGAAAAAAGTTGCTTTTTAAAATATTTTGCAAAAAAAACAAAACGAGTGGCGAAAAAAAAAGCTAGAGATACACATTTACAGAAAAATAATGTCATTTTAACACTATACATGTATACACATACACAGTGATATTCATAATACATGATGATGCAGAATGGTTTGGGTTTTTTTTTTTTTTTGCATTACAGTACAAACTAGATATGTGTAAGCATACCTACATAGGTCAGTCTCCACTGATATTCTTGGCTAATCATGTTCACTTAACTTAAGGTGAGCTTACAAAATGTGCATTTCTTTGGCACCGGTAGAAAGTGTTCCATTCAGCAGGAAGACAAACTGTTTTGCATTAACACCACTGTGACTTGCAAGTACCTTTGTGACTTGCAAGTACCTTTGGACTGACATTCAGTAGGGCCCAGACTGCCACAAAAACATAAAAAAAAAAATCAATGAAAACAGCAGTTGTAAACCAATCTGTCTGGCAGGGCTGAATAAAGTACAATCAGCATTTGAGTTTGTGTATATAACCCCTTTTCACTGCTAACCTTCCCATTTCACATATATTCCAAGTGCTTGTGTGCATGCACACACACACACACACACACACACACACACACACACACACACACACACACACTCACACACACATGCATAAGCATACACACACATCAGACGCACACACATGTGCTCGCCGCACTGCATACATTGGCACACACACACGGGCCCGGGCCCACACACCCATACACACACATGTGTACACTCACCACACATAATGAAAATAATAGCACACAACCAATGTCAGGTAGGTACTCAAGGTCTGACCGGTGCGTTGGCTAATGTGTAGGTAAGGCATCTGCTAAGTCGTAGCCAAGAGACCCTCTTCTTCAATTCTCTCATCTTGGTCATAATTCATTTATCCATCAGCTTTAATTCATGCGCAGTGTGGACTCAAAACTTAGTGGATGTGGTGTAGCATATATGGACTAGTCTGCAAGCAGTGACGCATGCTTGATGAAACTGAAACTGGAACTCGAAATGCCAGTCATTTTCCTACAAAAGCACTGTTTTATACCAGAGCAGATTGAATATGGATACATCTGGAACCAAGCAAGTAATTCCTTCATTGTTTGAATTAAAAAAAAAAAAAAAAAAAAAAAATTCATTGCAGATTAGAAACAGAATGAATGCTTAGTCAAAAACAATTTTGAAGTTTTAGTAATTTGAAAGGAAATGTATGCATACAAACAACATACACGCATCAGCGCACACACACACGTGCGCACACACACATACACACACACACACACACACACACACATATATACACACCACAAAATACATACAGACATACTCTCACTAATAGTCACAACACACAAACACACACACACACACACACACACACATTCTACTGAAATGAAAGAGCAAGAACAGAGAAGGTCCCCTCCTTTGTTGCTCCCCTTGATGTGAGATGGGCAGCAAGCCTTACATTCCCATCTATGACAGTTTGGTGATGAAAGGGTTAATGTTAATTGGAAGCCACCTGCTAGTTACAGCTTTATGAAAAAAACACCATCTGGATAAAGGGGAATACATATTCTTTAACCCTTTTTATATTACATTATATTCCTAACTTCTCATGCGCCTCTCAACAGAAAATCATCCTATATGCATGTGGTAAACAAAAACTGCCTGCCAATGTATACAAATCATAAATTAGCTAAAATTTTTCTAAAGCGCAGAATGGAGATACAACACAAAGAAAGGACTACATTCAAGGCCTTTTTTGTTGTTGTTGTCATTTTTTAAAATCTTAACTTGACTAAATGTTTATTTAAAAAAAGCGGTTTTGCTAGTGTACATAATAGTTTTTTTAAAAAGTGCGCTCTCCAAAAGTATATACTGAAGCAAACACCGCTTCCAAGGATGTATGTCACTGCAGTGTGCAATGATGGCTGACTATATGTGGGAAGTCTCAGATGTGTTAATCTTAACCCGTTCACTGCTTGAATGTATTACATAACAAAGGCTGGCCCAGTGCCAGGGAAATCTAATGATTTGGGGGTAATAATTAACAAAAAATTCTAGCTCAGAAACTACAAAAGATATAAAAATGAATATATGATTTTTGAAGGAAAAATTGAATGGAGATTTTGAGTCTGGGCTTCTTTTTGTTTTAATTTTGATCATAAAAAAATATTTAGGCATTTAGATTTGGATAGATTTTTTTGCACAATCAAAACACATATGTATTTACCACTACAGCTTCACATCCAAAAAAGAACACAAAGCAAAAAAAAAAAAGTTGAAAATAAAGTTTGTATTGTCACACTACACCTGTAAATGAAAGTAAAACAGTCTAGAAGTCTATCCAGACGCTCACACCTCATGCAGACAGGTCAGTTCACGACCACGCCCCCCCCCCCCCCACCACGCCCCCTTGCTGGACTTCAACCCTCTCTTTCACTCCTCCTCTTCCCCTACCTTTCCTGCTGCCCGTGTCATGCCGCGAGCAGGCCGCGCTCCCCTCTCGCGCTGACTAACACACCGCTGGCCACTCGCACGCAGTGCAGAGTACACACTAGGCTAGCTCATTCGACGTTGGTAACCAGTCAGCTGAACACACTCTTGAGATCGCACAGCATGACTCAATAACTGACGAATATGGCCGGCAATTCCATCACTATCATCATCTCACCTTCATGCTCGAGTGAGTCGCTGAATAAAAGATTATTATCTTTATCAAAAATGATTAGCAGAGCCCGCTCAGCTGTGTAAGTACGTTGATTTGGTCGCTACGCTCGTCGAAGGTTGCGCCGCCATCTTTGCAAGCGAGACAAAGCGCTGGCTGGTCATCCAGTCAGTGATGAGGAAAAATGGTCTTTCCCCTCACGTGTGGTCATTTGCATATCATTTTAATACTGTAGACATATAAGGCTTACTACGCACACTCTATTTCAGTCCTTTGATAGGAATAGTAACCAACGAAAATTCAAGAAAAATACATGACGTCAGGGGACGGCCCATAGGCACTGGAAGTACATTTTTACTACGGCGTCAGCTGACGGCTTAAAGGCACTCAACGGGTTAAAATCAACCCAGCTTCCTCACCCCTGAAAGTCAGATGGACTGTTCTCTCTGTTCTTTAATCCATGTCCTGCTACAGGTTCCCCATCCGACGTGGTGAGATCCACAATCCTCTCTCTTAAACTGTCACTGTGTTTTGAACAACCCTTTTGCAGCCCCCAGCTTCCCCCACACCCCTTCCTTCTCTCTCTTCCCCTCCCTCACAGTCCTGAATCTTCCCCGTGTCCAAAGACAAGGAAATCCAACTTCACAACAAGGAGCTTTCAAATGTAGCAAATGCAAATGCTGAGAGGAACAAGGAGGACACAGGAGAATGAGCAATAACTCGCAATACTCTGGTGAGGCATTATTTCTACACACCTATGTAATTTGAATTGGCAGGGTTCGTACAGCTTTTTACTGTAAATCTCTGAACCTTTCCCAAACTTTCCACACCAAAAGTGTCACCTTTTTTCAAAACCTGTACAACCCTCACTTTAAAACACAAGTTATTTTAGAGTTCACTTTTTTATCAATCACACAATCAATATAAGGAGTGAAAAGCACATCAGAGGTCAACTATTTGGTTACTTCTTCAAATGGAACAAGACCAGCATCTGCAAGAACATGGGAACCTGCCTCCAATCCAGCAAGTGCCCGACTCTACAAACTGAGACTATGGACAACAGCTTTAACTGCAGTAACAGTAATGCTGAACATTAACTATCCACTGCAGTGATTCTTTATTCAATGTACATTATCCCAAGATTTTTCCCTTTGGCTGCAAAAAAAAAAAAAAAAAATTTTTTATCAGGAAGCATCACAAGTTACAAACATTCTTAAACCTTCCAAGCCCTTTGGCCAATATTGCCAATGTTCCTCAACTTTCCAGGGCTGGAAACAATCCAACTCATTTGCCCTGAACCTTAAAGCACCTTCAAAGACAACTGAACATGATTACCCCACACCCCGGTTGCTTCTCTGGAGCTGTCAGGCTGACAATACAAACTGTAATATAAACTGTCATTTCAGTCCGAGGCTGTGCACACCATGACAGAACGTTCCATACTCACGATAAGAATGGCGACGAAACAGGCCAGAGTGGTGTTCCAGTCCCCGTTGGAGGACGCTTTACCCACCAGCACACTGTAGAAAATGAAGTCACCCAGTCCCCCCCCTGCAAACACACCCCCCCTGCAAACACACATCATTTGGTGTGACCCTCAAAAAAAACCCTGCAAACCCACCATTTGGTGTGACCCTTCAAAAACCCTGCAAACACACACCATTTGGTGTGACCCTTCAAAAACCCTTCAAACACACCCTTTGGTGTGACAAAAACCCTGTCAACACACCATTTGGTGTGACCCTTCAAAAACCCTGTCAAACACACACCATTTGGTGTGACCCTTCAAAAACCTTCAAAAACCCTTTGGTGTGACCCTTCAAAACCACACACACCATTGGTGTGACCCTTCAAAAACCCTGTCAAACACACACCATTTGGTGTGACCCTTCAAAAACCCCCTGCAAACACACACCATTTGTGTGTGACCCTTCAAAAACCCTGTCAAACACACACCATTTGGTGTGACCCTTCAAAAACCCTGCAAACACACACCATTTGGTGTGACCCTTCAAAAACCACACACCATGCCCTTCAAAAACCCTGCAAACACACACCATTTGGTGTGACCCTTCAAAAACCCTGCAAACACACACCATTTGGTGTGACCCTTCAAAAACACCCTGCAAACAAACACACATTTGGTGTGACCCTTCAAAAACCCTGCAAACACACACATCATTTGGTGTGACCCTTCAAAAACCCCTGCAAAAACCCCTTCAAAAACCCTGCAAACATACATCATTCAGTGTGACCCTTCAAAAAACCCTGCAAACATACATCATTTGGTGTGACCCTTCAAAAACCCTGCAAACATACATCACTTGGTGTGACCCTTTAAAAACCAAGTTGCTGTCACCTAAATTAGATCTATTTTCTGCAGCAAAGAAAGACTGAGGTAATGTTTAAAAAAAAAGTTGAAATCTGACTGATGAATCTCACCCAATTTGGTAAGAGACTTTAACGGTGGTGAATGTGTTTTGTGTGTGTCTGTGTGCTGATGCTAATGAACTCTTGTCGGTCATTTCATGTAATATACTCTGCTGTCCCAGTCATCATTGCTGATACAGTGCTATCAGACCTGCCGGATTGTCCACCATCATACTCAGTACACATTCTCAATCATTATTTCTTTTTTTGTTGTTGCCACTCACACTAAATACATGGTGAACAATTACAACAAAAAAAAAAAGAGAATTCAACTCATTCTGAGGTGATGCTCATGATGCCCATGAAGAACTTGAACAACTTACTCTGAATGTCTGTTCTTAACTGCTCAACCCTTCTCAATTAACCAGTGTGGTAATAGACAATAAGACAGATCCTTCACACAGGTAAACGGCAACTGAAGAGCAGCAGCAGATGTGTCCACAGATCCATGATCAAAAGGGAAATATTACACTCCCCATGGGCTCGACCTGAATCACTCATCCTACATCTTTGGGAGACAGTCATGAACATTTCTATGATCATGGACCGACAGGTTTTGCTCTTTGGGCGTTTGCAAGAGTAGTATGGGTTGCCCAGTCCTGTCTTTCGCATTGTTCATCAAGATCTTTTTTCTGTCTGCGTCAGCGCGATGTCTACCCTCACTGTACCCTGAAGGGCAGTTCTTGGACAGAATCAAAATTCAAGATACTTTGTGGGCCAGAAACTGGCAAAAGAAATTAATTTGGTTTCTGAATTGTTCCAACACAAAGGCAGCATGTACATGGATAGAGACAAAGATCAGTGGAAACAATGCACATACTGAACATGGGCAGACAAGGAGGAGCAAACATCAAGAAAATATGGGTGAAGACATTCAATTGAAGAACACACACACACACACACACACACACACACACACACACACACACACACACACACTTATGCCAAATGACAGCAATGAATACTGCAGCATGCATATATAACTGGACAGGTTTGAGACATGCTGGCAGTAGAAGACAGATGTGCCGATCGATTGTCTTGGTGGCCTAGGGACTGACGCTGTTCTTCAGGTTTGTTTTGCACTATCAAACAGCGGCACCTTCTGCCAGAAAGAAGATGGAGCAGAGGCTGGCTGGGTTGTTGGGTGTGTGCTGTCAAGGGAAAGCTCATGTCCATGGTCAGTGAACTTGTGGCACCTGATAGCTGTGAAGGAGTTGGTTGCGTTCCTTGGTGTGCAGGTTTCAAATGCGAAAACTACTGACCTGGGTTCTACTCCTGATGCACACATAGACACAACTCCACCCTCCCAGCCCCACTCCTACCCTGTCCTAACCTCCCCACCTCCCATTTTCACCTGCAAAACATTCTTCTACACTCCTGTGTCCCCAACCCATTCTCAAACCAACCCACCCCATCCCCCCTTACTCTCTTCATTCTCAAACCAACCACCACACCCTATCTTACTCTCTTCATTCTCAAACAAACCACCCCCCCCCTCTTCTCTCTTCATTCTCAAAAACATTCCCCCTACCTCTCCCGTCCCCGACACTCTCAATCAACCACCCCCAAAACATTCCTCTACATTTTCAATGTCCCCAACCCCCTTCTCAAATCAACCAACCCCACCCCCTTTTACTCTTCATTTTCAATCCACCACCCACCCCACCCCCCTTACTCTTCATTTTCAATCCAACCCACCTCACCCCCCCCCTAGTCTCTTTATCATCAAACCAACCACCCCACCCCCCTTACTCTCTTCTTTATCAAACCAACCACCCCACCCCCCTTACTCTCTTCTTTATCAAAAACAACCACCCCACCCCCCTTACTCTCTTCTTTATCAAAGCAACCACCCCATCCCCCTTACTCTCTTCAAAAACCAACACCCCACCCCCCTTACTCTCTTCTTTATCAAACCAACCACCCCCCCCCCTTACTCTCTTCATCAAACCAACCACCCCCCATCCCCCTTACTCTCTTCATCCTCAAACCAACCACCCACCCCCCTTACTCTCTTCATTATCAAACCCCCCCCCCCCCCCTTACTCTCTTCATTATCAAACCAAAACCCCCCCCCCCCCCCCCCCCTTACTCTTTTCATTGTCAAATCAACCACCACGCCCCCTTACTCTCTTCACTATCAAACCAACCACCCCACCCCCTTACTCTCTTCATTATCAAACCAACCAACCCAGCCCCCTTACTCTCTTCATTATCAAAACCAACCAACCCACCCCTCTTACTCTCTTCATTATCAAACCAACCATCCCCTCCCCTCTCACTTTCTTCGTCCCTCCTCCTCCGTGGCCCCGTCCAGCCGAGCTGCATCCCCAGCACCCTGGAGAGTGTGAGCGTTGCTGCTTTGGCGGGGAGGCACTGCGTGGGGGACTGGTCTGTTGGCTGACCGCCGTGTCTGTGCTGTTCAGCGCCTGCACAGCGCTGGCGCCAGCGAGCCAGCTGACAGTCTGTGGCCCCGTCATCGTCCGTTTCTTCCAGGGCGGTAGTCAGCTCTTGATTCATTGCGGCCTCTAAAGAATGCAAACATGTTTGATACAGTCCATGCCATTTCAGTTCATCATAGGGCTACCACTATATACAAACAACAACAAAAAAAAAGAAAAAAATCCCTGAAATTCTAGTGAAAACTGGTGGGCCTCAACCTGAAAATTGTTTTAAGTTTATTTCCAAATGGTGTGTTCTGATGTAACTCTAAACATTAAGTGGTGTTTGTTTCATCCACTCTCCTGTCCAAGTACAATTTGTTCACTCCGCCTTTTTCAATTTCTTTCTGTTTTGCAGCTCCTGTCAATCCACAACATCAAGTGTGACATTAGTCAGACAAAATGGAGACCCGCCCATTCTCACGAATAGATTTTACACAAGGTTTTGTGATGTCAGTGTTGTGCGCTATCAAATCAAAAGAGCAAACAGTCCTCCATGATTCCATTCCACTTTCTTTTTGCATCCCTGATTTTTTTTTTCTTTTTTTAACAAATTGTTATTTTCTTTTTTCTTGCAGATTCTAATTTTCTACTTTTGATGGAAACACAAAAATCCAGGAGAAGAGCGATCCCTGTTTGCATCACTACACACAACATGTAATTGGTTTGTCTCATTTTAGGTCAGTGCTCATTTCCATCATTATACACGTGTAATATGGTTTGTGTCATTTTAGGTCATAGGTCATTTCCATCATTACACACAACCTGTAATATAGTCTGTTCACACACACACTCACACAGATAAATCCATGACCAAACACTGAAGACATACACAGCAGCAGCAGAAGTCAAGCAGGTTGATGATTTGTACACAAACATCATCAAAAGTCAAACATCGAGGAGAAAGACCAGGTGGGAGGAGGGGATTGTCAGGGTGGGGAGTGAGAAAGGGAGGTGCAGGGGGGGGGGGGGGGGGGGAGGGGATTAAGCAAGAAGAAGAGGTACCTGAGCAGGCAGCTAAATGGATTATGGTAGATCATGTCAACTCAAATACTGTTTCAGACACAAAAAAACAACAAAGTTTCAGAGTACATAGATTCAACACACAATTTTATCAGAAATAATTTAGACTCAAATACAACAAAGTTTCAGAGTACATAAAATTTATCACACAATTTTATCAGAAACAATGTTGTGGATGTACCTGAAGGAGTGTGCGCATTTTGTGTTGATCTTTTCCGTTTCTTCTTTTTCTTTCCTTCTTCTTCTCCGTCAGCCATGCTGGCCACACATCATGGTTGCCCACATCACACACACACACACACACACACACACACACACACACACACACACACGCGCGTCGCTGTGTCCACACACACACACACACACACACACACAAAATACACGCATATGCAGGTTCACAAATAAAGTTCATCATTATCTTTAAAAAAAAATTACTGTCCCCAATCCTCGTTGACATATTTTGCATAATATTCCTTTTTTTTTTTCTACGTAAAGAAAAATTCTTGAAAATACACGTGCATCTTTCAGAGGGAATTAACTGAAAAGCTGTTCTATGTGCTCAAAGAAAGATGCTAGTTTTTATTTTGAACTTAAGTATGCTGTTCAGTGAACAGTTGTTCATCTGAAGTTATACGAATTTTCATTATGTGAGATATTTTTCTACAGTGCAGCTATCATCTTATTTCCATGCATGTACCATCTTTGAATATGTTGGGACAGGGAGTCTGTACATGTATCTGTTTATTCTAGATCTGTGAGTACAAGTATCTATGGACATGATAATAATCATAATGACAATGAATGACATATGTTGGGTGCAGTATCCAAATACAGTATGTCAGCTCATAGAGCCTTACAATTTCCAACATTTATGCTAAAAGTTTGCATATTCACTCCCTACTAAACTGTTTATGTGAGGATTGGAGAAGCAGAGGTCAGAGAGAGACAGGCAGAACAAGAAACAGCATGTGTGGGAAGGAAGAAAGAGAGAGAAACGGACCACACAGAGAGAGACAGACAGACAGAGAGAGAGAGAGAGAGAGAGAGAGAGAGAGAGCCAGAGCCATTGATTTTATGTCTATTATATTACACTCTTGTATGCATTTTATTGCCTTATACACATAAGAATTTTTTTCTGCTGAGACATTTTTTTTTTTTTACATACTCACCTGTCAAAAAACCGGCTTAAAATGTTCTTAGTTGGTGTGACCTATGCCCTAGATAATTAAGATGTTTGAACAAAAAAAAGCAGAGGAGCTAATTCCTGCCTCAATCTTCCTTTTGTCTCTGTGGTTGATCTCCCTTGATGACATATATCATGTACACTGAGTGAGGTTAACTTCAATCATGCACATTTCCCTCCTAGTTCTGATTGTACAAGCAGTAAACCAAGTGAAAACAACTGTTCACTTTGATACAACACACACTCATTTATTTCCCTTTACTTACTGCAACACATGTTTTCAAAAACCTTGAAATTGTTGCAGATGTCAAATGCAGATTTGATATTCCGTTCCTAACAGTCAAAGACTATATGGATTAAAAACAGGGAAAATAAAAACATTAAAAAAAAAAAAAAAAAAAAAAAAAACACCAGTTGCAGTGAAAAAGGTAAATTAAAAGACAAAAAGAAAAAAAAAAACAGAAAGAACAAATAAAACACACACACACACACACACACACACACACACACACACACACACACACACACACACACACAGAGACTGAGTCGGAGGTGGTCAAAAGAGAGAAATGGGACCACCAAGTCAGATCAAGACATACTCACACATACAGACAAAAACAGGAGAGAAAACAAAAACAAAAAAAACCCACTCAATCACAAACCTGTCAGACTGCTGGAGTCAAAATTCCTACGTCAAAAAACTTCAGAGAGCTGTTTGGTTCTGAGCTGAAAGTCTTATTATTCTCCACAGCCTCAACTGATAGAAGCTGCTTACAAAAGTATCCTTACCATTACTCAGCCTTACTTTCCAACAGTTCATCAGCCTTCTCCAAAAATGAACAGGATATATATATAGGATATTTTTTTTTTTTTTTTTTTTTTTTTTTTTTTTACCAAATTTGGGATTTGCTCACAATTTTTAATAAAAGCATAGAAATTCCTGAAAAGTCTGAAGGTTTGGCAGCTAGAAAACTACTGAAGAGCGAAAAGCACCAAAGAACTCCTTACAAGAATAGATGAGACCAGGAAAAATGGGCTCGTTCCGTTGGGAGGCGGTCTCCACCAACATCCGAAGGGTCCTTTGGGGCACAGAACTGCTACCAAATCTGTACAGCGGGGGAAAAAAATCAATGATGCATAAATCAAACAAGTAACACAGAGAAAAAAAAAATCAGAAATCAGGCATCAAATCAATGTTAAAAAAAATTCAGTTTTGCCAGTGTGGTGAGAAATCTGGAGAACTCACAACAATGACCATCCACCATGGAATGACACGTGGTATCAAGACTTTGAGCTTTTTGTTCGTGAAGTATTGTGAAAAGAAAGACATTTTAGCATACCAGAAGAACTGAAAAATATCCTGTTTACATTTTCCAAGAATGCTCTCTTTAACGACATCCGCCAACTTGAAACATGAAACGCATGTATACATCTGTTTTGGGTAGTAGTATTAGAATAATATGATGCATACAGGTTTATGTATATTTCTTATAGCATTGTCAATAAGTAACCATGGTTTTTTTTATACATAGACAATGCTATGCTGAAATGCTTCCTCTTTCTCTCTCTCTCTCTAATGCTTTCCTCTTTCTCTCTCTCTCTTCTCTCTCTATCTCTCTCTCTCGTTTGTGTTTTGTTTTTTTTTGTCTGTCTGTCTGTCTGTCTGTTTGTTTCTTTGCTTTCTATCCTAACTTTTAGTTATGAGTGTAGATGTTTATTTCTCTTTTTTTTTTGTTGTTGCTTTATATGGTATGGGTTTATATGTGTATGAATGTTTGTCTGTTTTTCCCCCCTTTTTTTCTCTTTGTATGAGGAATAACAATAAAACAAATAAAAATGTTTTTTTTTTTTTAAAAAAAAAACTTAACACAAACATCTTTCCTCAAAATAGTTCAGGGAGAGAGAATCGTCTTAAAACTCAATGGCATTGTGTCTAAGCTTTTTTTTTTTAACATGTATCATGTCATCACATGCTGTGGTGTGCCAAGCCGAAAGTACTGGCAGAAGGGAGGGTTTTTTTTTTTTTAATTTCACATACAAGTGCAATGTTAGGAAACTACAGAGGTACCTGACCAATTAACTGTATACAATTCTGTCCTACATACTAAAACAATGCTGTTTTTCTCTCTGATTGAGTTAATTTGAGACCAGGTCAAAGGTCACAGTTTCCTCAAACAAGATGGCAAAATGAAAGAAATACTCTCACTGAAACAGGGGACCAAATTTGTGATATGGGAGGCATATGACTAAGGGAACGTTATTCTGACAGAAAGATCATCTAATCCTTCCCAGCGCATTTGCTGATGGGCAATGTAAACATCCTAAAGCAAGCAAAAAAATTTCACAATTTTTCACTCACAGAATTTAAAGACACAATTTTTTTTTTTTTTTTTTTTTTTTTAGAAATTACAAGCAGCACAAGCACCCCACCCCCCCCCCCCCCCCCCCCCGTTACCAGCAGCCCCCCCCCCCCCCCCAAATTGATTTTTTAAAATCTGGCCTTAATAGAGGTCCAATCAAAGCGATATCTCTGTTCTGAGAATGTCTCTAGTGAGTTACCACACTGTTAGCTCTGGTCACTGCTGGCTTTAAAAGCAGTTTACAGTGTTAGAAACTGGAGTTCTGGCAAAGAAAAGATACTTTAACGCTTACCAGTTGACTTAAGGTGAATTGATTTCAAATGTCTACATTTGATGCCACGCCCTTCATATTTTCCGTTATTTAGAGAGCCACAAAAAAAGCTCTGTATTCAGATTCTGCAGATTTTAGATACATGTATGTATGTTTTGATATGTGACATATTTTCATGCATAATTCTTATCATATGTTATGAGCAGTAACCAACTCTTTTGGAAAAAAAAATTAGCACCAAAACATCAGAAGTATCAAAGAGTTAAGGATGTGAGTAAACAACAACAACAAAACCCTAAAAATCAGCAAAATGAAGACACTGAACATATATCAGCGTAGACAGTCACAAATCGAATAATCTGATCCATATACAAACAGCTGGTTGTTTTGGAAGGTTATTAACATATATAATTATGAAAACAATATTCCTCAAAACCAATCCAAGTGCAAATCAGTATTTAACTTAACTATAAAATGTGTGCACTGTGAGTGTGAGTGTGTGTGTGTGTGTGTGTGTGTGTGTGTGTGTGTGTGTGTGTGTGTGTGTGTGTGTGTGTGTGTGTGTGTGTGTGTGTGTGTGTGTGTGTGTGTGTGTGTGTGTGCATCTGTGCACATATAAAAATGTCATAGCAAGGTAGCCCTTCCTGTTTTTCTCAGAGCCCAACAAGTTCAACAACACATAAATTTCAAGATGCTAACATCTGAAAAATAAAATAACTGCTTTGTCTACTTCTTTTTTTACCCCCCCATCAGTGCAGATCATTCCAAACAGATTCAGAAGCAAATGCAGAGTGGCAACAACTTCTTCTTATGCAACCCAAACAACTTGATTAAAAAAATATTAAGCCTGGTCTAATATATCATCTCCTGTTAGTAACTCTCTTTGATTGCAAGTACGGTGACACAAATAACATGATCAGAAGACTGTCCAAACAGAGTGTGCCTGCTCTGCTCAACAGTAAGGGCACCAATATCATATTGCGAAGGGTTGAAACGTTCAATCTTCCGGACACCCTACATTAAGACTGGCATTCTCACTGCCTACTTTATATATCGTTGTTGTGGAAGCGTCAGTGTACTGTCAGACTGGTCCAATCTCCCCCCTCTTCCCTCCCCCCCCTTCCCTGGGACTAACACACCCGCTGGCTGTATCCTTGAGATGGGTATCCATGTTACACCTGAATGCGAACGTCACCTCACCTAACCTAAATACTTAAAAGGTTTCTTCTCCGCCCAGACTGACCCCAGATGACCATGACCCCGAGGACCGTCCAGGGGGTCCAGTCGGGCAGGTACTTGATGAAGATAAGGGCCATGAGGGCAGACACGACGATGAGGTACATCTGCTGCAGCAGCAGGGGGCCCTTCCAGTGGATGCACACCATGCCCACCACCCCAAAGTTCCACATCAGGATCACCACCGTCACGTAGTCCATGGGGACATTGTAGGCCCTGAGCACCTCACTGCACACAGGTAGGAGACACAGAGAGAGAGTGATGATGTTGCTTCCAGCCCAGCCAACCTTAAAAGGCCATGTCCCGGACGTCCACTGCACTGAAGTCAACTCACAATCTCACACACAAAAAAAGGAGCATCGAGGTAGTTATGTAGACAGTACGCTCAACACTGGACTGCATGAAAGTGAATTCAGTTACTGTTACTGGCTGAGGCTTGGAGACCACTTAGACCACCAAATACTGAATCTGGGTACTGGTGTATTGCTCTTATTAACTCCATGGAATAAGAATTGCAGAACTCGCTACTCTCTCCAACTGCATTATCACGGATATTCTTTTCAATGCATTAAATCAACTTGGCTTCAAAATTTTTTTTTCATATAACTGGATGCAAACTTTTATGAAATCTATGTTTGAAATGTTACAAAGACATTACAGGGAGCTTTAAACGCGCCAATCAGCAGAACCTGTACATTACCCGATACCAGCCTCGAGGTATAAGTTTTTCTTGTTCAATGAAGCAGAATCTGTAAAGCCGGTCTTTTTATTTCTTTATCAACAGCTAATTTCTTTCTAAACAAACACCACTTATTCAAGTCATAAACCATTTAATGTGTATGAAGCACTTTTGATTCTGCCCAAACTGAATGATTTAATCAGCCATTTAAAAAAAATAGAAACCATTACAGTGCAAGGGAAGCAACTGCTAGGACAGTACATGAACATCTTTCTTTCATCAGTACCTCACACTTCATCAGAACAGAAAAAGTCATGAACTTTGTCAGACACATACAGATCTGTAATACAGACTGAAGCTGTAAACAACAGCAGCGGATATATTTTACCACCTCAGCTGAATTGAGTACAAAATATGACTACAATTAATACAGCATTACTTATTCCATTAGAAGGAGTCAAAAATTTCATCAGGAGACATTATGACAAATGACTGATCCACAATGATCATGAAAACAAAATATGTCCATTCAATACACAAATTTGCCTTTACATTATCAAACAACTTTAGGACGTATGATAACATTTCTTAATGCTTAAAAAATCCCATCATACAAAATGACCAAAATACATCCTGAGGAAAAGTACAAAACATCCAAAATGAATTACTATCAATTGATAAGCCCAATAACTACCCACATCAAGTAATATACCATTCAAAAAAAAAAATACTGAAAGAAATTAACCAGCCTGTACCAATGACTGTTTGGATTCAGCAGGACTGGTTCGTGTAAAAGGTGGATGTGATGTTGTGATACTATTTCAATGAGACGGCTACCATCAACACGGCTGCCACGATAGGTCTCTGTTTCTCTCTCCTTTTCTCATGTGTGTGCATCTCTGGCCATACCACCGGAAGGTCCACCTGCTGTTCATTTGCTGACATGGGTACAATCAAAACAGAATTTATTCTCTTGACATTCCTGTGTTGCCCTTTTTAGCGCCAGCTTACACATAAGTGATGCTGATTGAGTTGCCAACAGCAGCAGGGAAGAGGGAGGCAACTGTCACTCAGTGTCAGGGAAGGTGGAAAGGCAACCAGAATCATTTTTACCAATAGCAGTGGTTTTCTCCACATCACCTGACATTCATGAGCTGACCACATCTGTAGCACAATCACCGGGGTATACTTGTACACACACACCGCCATTCTCACTCACGCATACATGTATACTACTACCACCACTATACAGGCTACTTAACTACTTCACACAACCATAACTAAGAAGATCTGACCAAATGCATGCACACATATACATGCGTGTGCACACGCGCGCGTACACACACACACACACACACACACACACACACACTCTCTCTCTCTCTCTCTCTCTCTCTCTCTCACACACACACAGAGTGATATTTCACTAAATACATACCCAAGATAAATGTAAGAAAAGAGGAACAGAAGCAATACTGATGACCCAATCAACCAGCAATGAATGATCTGAAACAATTTTCAAAGCTGACATGACATAAGTACACACATACATACATACACACACTCTCTCTCCCTCTCTCATCATTTCAGTCATGTATAAATTGATTTAAAATTCAGAAAAAATGTTCATGAAATAAAGTGCAAATGTACCTCTTAAAGCACTTACTTGAATTATCATGTGTTCCTTTTTCTAAACGATAATAGTAAATATGTCAATGTTACTGTTACACAACTATGTCTGATCATTCTGAATAGTGATGAAATCATGCTAGTCAAAAACTCAGTACCATTTTTCTCTTTTAATCTGCTTAGGACACCTTAATCAATTTGTGAATTTTAAATTATGCTAATGACCAAATAGCTTTCTGCATTTTTTATAGAACCTGCTTTGTATGCATTTAACTTGTCAAGTCAACAGAAATAATGAAACGAAAAAGAGAGCTAAACCTGCTTTCATATGCATTTACACAAGTCAACAGAAATAATGAAAAACGAAAAAGAGCAAACTACATTTCATAGAAGTATCTTCTGAATACAGTGAATGTAGTTTACTCTTGAAAATACAAATCATATTCACCAAACACTGAACATTGTTTTCTAGAATCTGTAGTACATCTGTTTCTAACTTCTAGTGTTCAAGACATAAATCATGCTATTCAAAAGAGAGCACATGTATTTTCTAGAACTGCTAGTTATAAATGACAAAACTTATGCTGATCAAAAAAACCTTTGTATCTTCACCAATCTGCCCAGTTTTCATTTTACTCGTGATTGCAAAATTATGCCAATCATAAGCAGCATCTTCTATTTTCTTGAAATCCTTATTAATCAACAGCAAATCAAACCGAACACAGCAAAAAAAAGAAACACTCTTTCTGACCACCATAATCTGTAGAGAAAAAGGAGAAAAAAAAGAATTCAACTTGAGTTTTCAATCATTTCTGCAATAGCAATCAAGAAGATTAAAATTCCTGAATTAGATCCAACCACTTTAAAAAGAAAAACTAATGAAACAAACAGTCTGAAACTGTCTGCACTGTAGAGTACCTTGTAACACCTGTACTTGTACAGCAAACAACAGGACAATGGTCATGACGATGATCACACCCAGTAAAATACCAGCATTGGCAAAAGACTGCCACAACTTGGTTCCTGTGTCTGATGTCTTTTCATGAAATGGGGTGTACACACTGAAAAAAAAATTATACGACACACCCAGACCCACACACACACACACATTCACATGCGCACACACACACACACACACACACACACACACACACACACACACACACACACACACACACACACACACACACACACACACACACACAAATCAAACAGCCCATGCAGTGATGCATTCTATAAAGCATTGAAATCAAACAGCCCAAATGACGCAAGAGAGACATGGCAAGAGATGCAGTAATAATAATAATAATAATAATAATGAATACTTATATAGCGCCTATTCTCGGCTAGACGCCAAGCTCTAAGCACTTTACAATCAACATTCATTTACACAACGGGCTGCCTACCTGGGTAGTGCCGACTGAAGAGCTGCCAGCTGGCGCTTCATTCAGTCGTTTCCCGTGTCATCCAGTCAGTATCGTTCAATATCGATCACTCATTTTCTTACTTCCTTCATTCTTTCCATTTCTCACTCAGGGTGCATGCTATGTGTAACGTGTCATCCATACCAACGGCCAAACTGGCCTACTCTTCCGAATGTTGGTGATGGGATTTTACGTGTGTGTGCAAGATGTTATGCGTGCGTTCACACACGGAACCTCGGTTTATAGTCTCATTCGAAGGACTGTATGGGAAATGGAGTCAGAACCAATGTTAACTCTCCGGGAAAAAATCCCCTGTACCCGAAACGCCCCGGGTGAGGTTCGAACCCGCAACCCCAGGATCACCAAGATTGCGAGTCAGGCGCTCTACCAACTGAGCTATTCCGGCTCCCAACATTAAAAGTAAAACAAATCAGATTAATTCAAACAATGTTTAGTCATAATCTGTGGAGAACCACTGTGTCATTTCCAACTTCAATGGTTTCCTTATGAGAATCTTCAAAGAACTGAACAATTCATGCATGAGACATGTGATCTTTGCAGAAAAAAAAGTTTTGTCATCTGTATCGAGACTGCTGTTGGTTTAGTTAATATCAACATTGTACTGATTCAGTTTTCTCTGCTGCTGACTTCAATTAAAAGATGAGCAAAGCTTTCAACTGGCTTTACAGAGCCACACTGAAAACCTACAAGAACCCCAAAGTATGTTGTCATTCAGCACAAACCTTTCACCAGTAACAGAAACTATGTCCATGTGGATGAGTACTAATCATTTCTTTTGTTTGGGCACGCAATGTTTGGGCACCACAACAGATTATCACCCACCAAATTAAAAGTTATCTAACATGTTTCTCTTTCTCTACTTTACCACAATCTAATTCTCTCTTTTTCTTCTATGAGCTCTTCTTAATCATTTCTTAATGATTCTACAATGTCTGAGGTGTATTGTTTTCATTTCTGACTGGCAATCCCCCACCGATCCACCCCCACCCCCAGTACTGTAACAAAATTTAACAAAATCTAATAAGAAGTTGGAACCCTGTTGAAAACTCACAGGTATGTATCACTAGTGCTGTAGAAACTGACAGAACTGATGGTGGCCACCACCACAGCCATGCACAGCGTGACAGGAATGAACAGCATGATGACATGTTTGGCACCGTACAGCAACATCTCCTCTTCCTCCTCATCCTCTGCAGATGCTCGGTGACGCTGACGCTTTGGTCTGCTGGGCCTGCGGCCCCCTGGCGAGGTGGCGGGTGCTTGGTCGGTGGGAGGCTGCATGCTGAGGGAGGTAGGCATGCTGCGAGGTCTGGGACCAGACCCCCGGCTGCGAGGGTCACGCACCGCCACTTCAATCTCATCCAAGGTGCGTTCCTCATTTTTTGGGCCTGTGATCAGATTTTGTACTAAAACAGCATTACAATAATCACTTTGATAATTCAATAAGATTTATACCTAAAACTTGCTATGACATTAAAAGAAAAAAAAAGAGCAAAATATTTTATGCAATGTAAATCTATACCTAGTTTGGAAGAAAAAAAAAAAGTTTGATTGTTAGTACTTCCAGTTTGCTAAAAAATGTTTTATAAAAAAGAAAGCAGAAGTGGTTAAAAATGTGGTTCTGATTGTTAGTACTTCCACAAGTTCCAGTTTGCTAACTAATGTTTTATGTGTGAAGCAGACAGTGGTTAGAAAATGTGTGAGTGTTTGTGTGTGAGAGTGTTTGTGTGTGTGTGTGTGTGTGTGTGTGTGTGTGTGTGTGTGTGTGTGTGTGTGTGTGTGTGTGACAGAGAGAGAGAGAGAGAGAGAGAGAGAGAGAGAGAGAGAGAGAAGGTGAGGGAAGAGCGAGAGAGAGAAGGAAGAGACTTGAGACAGAGAGACAGAGTGAGACAAAGAGACAAAGAGAGATTGACTGATTGACCTTTAATCAGCAACGATGAAGATTTTATGCCAAAGCCTAGTTTTACAATCTGTCCATGTCATGCATATATTATTTCAAACACATATCATTCATACTGACAATTCAATAGTGAGAGAGAGAGAGAGAGACCAGAGACAGAGAGAGAGAGAGAGAGAGAGAGAGAGAGAGAGAGAGAGACACACACACACACACACACACACACACACACACACACACACACGCACACACATCCACAAAACTGTGGCCAGTTTAGTTGCAATTATAACAATTTTTTTTTAAGTTTCTCTATTAATGCTGAGCACTATTCACTGTCTCGGTTCAAACAGCTGACGTACCATTTCATTTTCAAAGATGGATGCTGACAGATCATCAACCGCAGCAGCATCACCATTGGCCGTCAGGAGGTGAGCCGGGGAAGCAGTCTGAAGCACCTCAGCCATCTGGTCTTCTGGAGCGGTATTATGAGCACCAAGGGGGTGATTGCTCATCAAACTGGTCCACTCATTGGGTTCATCTGGTCTGTTTTCGGTAACAAAGTTGGCACTCATTCATGCAGTTCTGGCTGGCTGTCACAAAATCAATAAACTGAGATCACCAATTCTGAGAAGTGAAAATCCCACCTGTACTTAAGCAGCAGCTTAAATGACATGCACGGTCAGTTTCTCCAGTAAAACTTTTTTTTTTCTTATATCTTAAAAATTGTTAACCCTTTCACAGACTTAACTTCCATCTTTGTACAGATCTGTGTATGGTCAATATATGTCAACTATACTTCAACAAAGAGGTGCGTTACAATTCCTTCATTTTTGTCGTTTTGTTAATCATGTCATATGTCGGTTAGCGATGACTGCATGACTCACACTACTGCCTGTCTGCTGCAGCCACAGTCACATTGTCAGCGCTCTGAGTCTGACTCAGTCAATGTTCCGAATGAGAGTCTCAGTCTCACGATCGTCAGGTCTGTTCCCAATCAATGAATGCATGCACTTCAGCCTTGTTCGCATGGATTGGGCGAGCCAACCCAGATTCCATATGCAGAGCTCTGCTTCACTCTCTATGACTTGTCACGCACACACGTATTGCCGGTTACACGCATGAAATTCACTGATTGGCAATAAAGCAGTCTTTGTATCCCGGGCATCTTAAACGATAGGCCTAGCACACCTTGGTCACAGACAAAGCTAAACAGGAAGTACTTGGAAAATGTCATTTCCGTTTCCTAGATGCAAAGAGGTAGTTAGAATGCCGCAGGTTCTGGGTGCCAATCAGAAGACGCAGGAGGAGGACAAAAATAATGTGTAAACAGCGTCTGCTAAGCAGTGTCCGCGTACGTATGTACCTAGCTTGATCACGGTACATCGTTCTGTGGTTTCGTTCGTGACCGGAGGCCACATCTGTGCCGCAGGAGTTCAAGGGAGCTTATTCTAGAAAGAATATATAACCGCCTCCACTCAGATATATCAAGAGATAGTGGTGATGGTGGTGGTGGTGGTGGTGGTGTGTGTGTGTGTGTGTGTGTGTGTGTGTGTGTGTGTGAACAGTCTTTTCCTTGCACGAGAGCCAGACGAAGAATAAGCAGGGGGGACGGGGGGGGGGGGGGGGGGGGGGGGGGGGGGGTTCTGGGGTTTGTGGATTCCCTACCCCCACGCTCCTCCTCAGACTTAGATGCTCCCGCGTCTTTCAACGCATGAGGCAGACAAGGCGCTCCGCTGTGCAGGCCCTCCCCGCGGGCAAGAGAGAGAGAGAGAGAGAGAGAGAGAGAGAGAGAGAAACTAAACGAAACGAAATTTGATTTTATCAGAATATTGAGATATGCAATGTAAATCTGTTTTTCCACCCAGCCCTGGGGCAAAAGAAAAGAAACAAATTGAATATCAAATCAAGGCAAATAGGCCTACACATACAGGAACAAACAATGACAAGATCTTGCACAGTTCAATACAAATAAGCTATTGCCCACACCAAAACTTGTGGACATAGCGTGCAAGAAGTAAAAAAAAGGGGAAGTAATCGGGCAAGGGGTAGGTTGGGGAAGAAGGGAAAAGGGTAGTATACAGTCATCATACTTAACATTTATCACAGTGAGGACAGCAACTTAAAAGAAAGAAAGGATAAATATGCGCACGCGCGCGCGCGCGCGCGCGCGCGCACACACACACACACACACACACACACACACACAGTGAGAACACACATTTACATTCACACACTCACACACACTCACTCAGTCGCTCGCACGCGCGGTCACGCACACACGCCATTCAACACACCCATACTAGACACACATTGTGTCCTCACTGCATCTTAGTGTGTGTTGTGTGTTGTGTGTGTGTGTGTGTGTGCAAACGGTGTAGGGGGGACATTGTGTGATTGTTCAAGTCGTGTGTTCAGGAAAAATGTGTGCGTGCGTGTGTTCAGGAGTGTTTCATTGTATACAGCGGTGTATGTGAATATATGCATATAAGAGAGAGAGTTATAGGTAGTTATGGGGTATGTATGCTCTCTCTCTCTCTCTCTCTCTCTCTCTCTCTCTCTCTCTCTCTCTCTCTCTCTCTCTCAACAACGTTATCTCCTATTCTTGACTATCTTGAAAATCAACCTTGCGTTATGAACAAGAAGGTTGAATATGTATATATTCTTATCTTCTTGAACATGGCTGTCTAATGAATCACCGTGCATTCTTCCTCAGGCTGTGCTAATGATGCTGTTACGATGACTGACACTTTTCATAGTCCTCTTTCCGCAGTGGAATGTTACATATACTAGAGAATGCGAATGTGAATGTGGATCTTTATTCAGATTGAGACCAAAGCCCCGTGCTGAAAGTGGTTTTCATAAATGTAATATATGTCATGAATAATACGAATCAGCATGTTAATGATGAAATACTGTAAGTTAAGGAACAAACAAACCAACCCTCAAAATGTTGCAGTCTGAATTCTCTTGTTTCCTTCATAAACATGCTTAGCTAAATTCGCTCATTACTTGCCGATAATAAGAGAATGAGCCTGAAGTTACTCGGTTCTGTGTAACATCTGCATTGGGTAAGTTTTATTCTTAAATCACTCAGAGCAGGACAGCAAAACAAAAAAAAATGTATTTCATCTTCTCTTGCTCTTTTACATAATCGAAATGTTAGATCATTTTCAACAACATTGCTATACCTAAAGCGATGGCAAGCGATGTCCGATGCACCAAATCTGAATTTTGTCAGTGCACACTTAACTTATCTATTCATTTTGGTCTTAATATAATATTCTAATATAATATATTATGTGTCGATTTAAAGAGTTTGTACTGAACAAACCTATCACGATCATACATATACTTACTTACTTACGCCTACAACCCCTTCTGGGGCATAGGCCGCCGACAAGGGTCCTCCAGGCATCACGGTCCAGGGCAATTCTCTCCAGCTGGTTCCAGGTTTTCCCCAACGCTGTCACGTCTGCCTGCAGGTCTCGGCGCCAGGAGTTCCTTGGGCGGCCTCTCTTCTTTTTCCCTGCGGGTTCCAGGACAATGCCTGCCTGGTGGTGTTGTCGGCGGCATATGCCCCAGAAGGGGTTGTAGGCGTAAGTAAGTAACAGATTTGTTCAGTACAAACTCTTTAAATCGACACATAATATATTATATCAGCATATTATATAAAGACAAAAATGAATAGGGTCATGCTATATATACGAGAGAGAGAGAGAGAGAGAGAGAGAGAGAGAGAGAGAGAGAGAGAGAGAGAGAGAGAGAAGAGAGAGAGAGAGAGAGCGTGTGTGTGTGTGTGTGTGTGTGTGTGTGTGTGTGTGTGTGTGTGTGTGTGTGTGTGTGTGTGTGTGTGTGTGTGTGGTGACAGTTTTATTTTGTATGCGTGTTTTCTTTCATGCTAATATGAATCATCACTGTTTTGTTCTGATCAGTACTACATTAATGTGTGCTAGTGTGCATCCATATTTCTTGGTGGTACTAGGGACAGGTGACAAAAAACATTATTGTTGGTTGTCAATTACCCTTGGGAATAAAGACTCTCTCTCTCTCTCTCTCTCTCTCTCTCTCTCTCTCTCTCTCTCTCTCTCTCTCTCTCTCTCTCTCTCTCTCTCTCTCTCTCTCTCTCTCTCTCTCTCTCTCTGCCGGGTAGGGAGGGATGGGGAAGGGCCGAGTGAAAACGTGGGGGGGGGGGGGGGGGGGGGGGGGCTCAGGTTTGAATGCACCCGGGCTCTCCACCCCTTTCCTTACCTCTGTCAAATGCATCGACTTGCCATAGTCCAATTGGAAAAGGAATTGAAATAACTCCGCCAGTTAACAGGGACATGACGCGTTTCGACCTTTTAGGCCTTCTTCAGGCAAGATATAAACAACATTCAGGACAAGGCAGACGAAGAACTTCGTTTTCACTGTCCTGAATCTTCTTCGTTTTCATTGTCTTGAATGTTGTTTATCTTGCTTGAAGAAGATCTAAGAGGTCGAAATTTGTTTGTATCTGTTAATTGGCGGATTTACTTGAAATTACTTTTATAATTTGTTTCAGTTTCTGCCTGTAGTCACCTCACTTTGAAACGTCACACACACACACACACACACACACACACACACACACACACACACACACACACGCACGCACGCACGCACGCACGCACGCACGCACGCACGCGCACACGCACACACACGCACGCACACACACACGCACACACGCACGCACGCACGCGCACGCGCGCGCACGCAGCGCGCGCGCACCACACACACACACACACACACACACACACACACACACACACACACACACACACACACACACACACACACACACACACACACACACACACACACACACACATACATGCGCAAGACAGCTGCTTGCCTCCGGGCAATGATGATCAGGTTCATTGTCATGTGAATCTTGTCATGTGAATGTGATTAACATGAACTCCAGCTAGCAAATGTATATCCAGCACAGTCTCGTCTCACATTCACCGACTTGTTCATAATCTTGATACACGTCTAACCATTCAGGTCGTAGTTTGAAATTTGTTGGCGTTTTGTTTGTGGCTGAGATGTTCGGCACGAAAATCCTTCCCGGGACTTGCCTTGTGTGTGCTACTTTGTGCAGTAACACCGTTCTCTGTGTGTGGATCTTGCGCAATCAGCTCCCTTACCCTGTGTGTTGGTACCCAGTTTGATTTTTAATACAGTTTGTGTGCTTGTTATTTTAAGAAGTTTACACTGTAATTTAAGGAGGAGAAGAAGAAGAAAACTCGATATTCGTATTAAAAGAAAAGAAAACATTCAAAAGAAAAGAATAGTCGAGAGCATTAAAAAAAAAACAAACAAACAAAACATTTTGGAACGGTTTTCGCGCTATGTGAAATGATTTTTCCCCTTGGGATGTGTCTGAAAGAACGGAGAAAAACAAAACAAAACAAAAAACAAAATATTTGCAGAAAATTCAGAAAAAGGGATAACCTAGAGAGCACACACAATGTGTGTGTGTGTGTGTGTGTGTGTGTGTGTGTGTGTGTGTGTGTGTGTGAGAGAGAGAGAGAGAGAGAGAGAGAGAGAGAGAAGTTTGGAAAATTTTCCGAATATGTGAAACTATAAACTCTTTCTCCAGAAATGTGTTTGTTTAGAAAAAGAAATAGTAAGAAAAAAAAAACTGCTAAAGGTGCAGAAGAAGAAAAGATTCTCTCGGGAGGAATTTTGTTTTCTTGAACTATTCCTATCAGACATGTTTACGTCAAGATAATATTTGATTATCTATGTGCTGATTCTATCCGTGTTTCGACTACTGGGCTCCTAAATATCGTTAGATCTACTGGTATAAAAACGAAATCAGGGCTTTCAGATTGTAGGACCTACAAACTTTGATGCTATAAGAATGATATAAAAAGAATATGATATTGATCATTGCTTCCTATCGGAGTTTGTGTGTGGAAAATATCTAGCTATGTTATACATAATCTTAATAGGTAGTCTTTTCAACCGTTTTCTTAGTGATTTACATTGTTCCACATCTATCAACCTTGTGCCATGTTCCGGGGAAATATCATGCATTCCCTTCTCCCAAAATAAATAAATGAAACAAACAAATAATGAAGTGCAACTGGAATGAAGTGCGGATCCGTTAAACCGAGAGGTTTGCCGAAATGGATTTATTATGGCAATGGTTCTGTTGACCAATCAGGTAGGTCGAACGTTACTACTTTTTAATGCCTAGGAACAAAAAGCAATCAATGACCACAACAACTCCATAAACCTCCCCTCTTTCACAGCCTTGACAGGGCTGGACCACAGAGTTTTTAAGGTGGGGTGCTGGTAAATGTTTTAGGCCGGGGTCCAGGGGCCGCCTAAGGCCCCGGTGGGGGTCTAGGGGCAAAGCCCCGGTGGGGGGACCAGAGGGGCAAAGCCCCCAGGCCGAAAATTGTTTTTTGACAGTTTAAAAGTTGTTTTGTGGCATCTCCTGTAAGCTGAGGAGATATTATCAATAGCGTTTTATCAGTTTTGCACTGTGTTTAATATACAGTCAAAATACACAAAAGACAATAAAACATTGTTACCTTATTGCAAGAGCATTCCTTTTTTTTTTCTTTAAGACGAGGTTTTTTCCTTAACCGAGTTGGGGGGGGAAGGGAAAGGGGGATGCTGTGCTGTAGTACCAAAGCACCTTCTTCTGCTCCCCCCCCCCCCCCCCCCCCCCGGCCCGCCCCCCCCCCCCCCCCCCCCCCCCCCCCTCCCCCCCCCCCCCCTGCTGACATAGTTTGTTTCCAAGATGAAGTGGATTTTGAATCAAAAGAAGCTGAATTAGAAATTAGATTGTTTCGCCTTCATTTTTTTTTTTTTTTTTTAATCATCTGTCCCGTCGTTTTTTTTTTTTTTTTTTTTTTTTTTTGTTTTTTGTTTGTTTTTGTTTGGTTGTTTTTGTGTTTGTTTGTTTGTTTATTTGTTTTTCCAATAAATATCATATGATACTGGAAAAACTTGATTCATCCAATAAACAAGGAGGGTAACTCTTGGCCCTATGGTGAACTATAGGAGCAAGAGTTACCCTACTTGAGTATTGCATATCGTTTACTGTTCCCTGCCTCGTTTAAGATAACTGAACCTTTCGCCCAGTTATGCTAACTTCCTCGCAGTTGAGACGCAGAGCGTTTGACGTCGCACACCCTTTGTTTGGGTCATCGAGCCTCCGAGCTGACTTTGTTCTCTCCCCTGTTCATTTTCTTTTCGCATCGTTTCCCTTAAGCCTTCACTTTGGCGGCAGTAACACCACCACCACCACCACCACCACACACCACCACAATAATAACAATAATGATATTAACAACATAGTAATTTTAATGATGATAATAATAATAATGATGGTGACGATGATGATGATGATGATGATGATGATGATGATGATGATGATGCTACTACTACTGCTGCTGCTGCTGCTGCTGCTACTACTACTACTACTACTACTACTACTACTACTACTATACTACTATTAATGATGATAATAATAAGAAGAAGAATCTCTTTTTTTACCACGTTCTACTGTCGGTGCAGGAGGAAATAAGAATAATAGTTGAACATAAAGAGAAAGGAATTATGTTGTCAAATGTGTGTGTTGTGTGGGAAATGGGTGGGTAGGAGGGGGTGGGGATTTATATGTTGGTGTAGTGTCGGACGTTGAGGGAGAGAGGAGGGGGGTGGGGGGGGGGGGGAGTGGTGTAGATGTGTTTTTGACTTCAGTGAAATGTCATTGCACGGGACATTGAGTTGTTGCTGCAACGTATTGCGCTTTTTTCATCATGATGTAATAATGATGATAAGAATGATAATAACAATGATAATAATGATGATGATGATGATAATGATGATAACAACAACTATTATCATTGTTGTTATCATTATCACTATAATTGTTGTGGCATTTCTGAAGTTCCAGTCGCTGCTAAAGGTTTTTTTTTTCAATCTTACTCATAGTTTGCACATGTATTGTTATTCTGGAGAGACTCTTGCTGTTTGGTGGCATCTCAATAAACTGGCGAATGGTTCAAAACATTAGGTATGAATCAGGAAAGTGACTGACCAATTTCTTTTGTATCTGTATGAAACAAAGCATGTTTTGTCATCCTATAAAACATCTTATCTGCATCGGCTGTGAGTCGAGCAATCCAATGGCAAATGGCTTATGCCATGCTTTTTTTTTTTTTTTTTTTTTTTTTTTTAAAGGCTAGTTGAGTTGTCACGGGTTTCATTGAATGTTGCCGACTTAAACGAAAAGAGAAAATCACACCACACCTTCTACGCCTTGGGGCTCTTTTGATGAAAAGATATTGATTTCAGGCATCATCAAGGACACGTTGAAAGAATTTCTTTTTAAATTTTGATTATAATCGGATAGTTTCACACACACACACACACACACACACACACACACACATGAGCGCGCATGTCTTCTCCACACCTCCTGCTGCACTCCCTTTAACCCGACAGACATGCACACATATGTCCTTCAGGCACACAAGTGTTCATCACCTCCCCCATCAACAGAGAGAGAGAGAGAGAGAGAGAGAGAGAGAGAGAGAGAGAGAGACAGACAGACAGACAGACAGACAGACAGACAAAGACAGAGACAGACAGAGAGAGCGCATCAAGTCAGAGAATAGCTCAGCAACTTGAAGCGTCGCACACATCGTGCTGACGAACAATTCGAAATCACTCATGATAATAACACGCTATAATATCAATTACTTTAATGCATCAACTTGTCAAATCAACAACAATGCAGAGTAGTCCAGGTTGCAGGCGCATCGGTAAAAGTTATCTTTCACATTCTCTCTCTCTCTCTCTCTCTCTCTCTCTCTCTCTCTCTCTCTCTCTCCCCACCCCCCACCCATCAATTACTTAATGCATCAAACTTGTCAAATCAACAACAATGCACAGTAGTCCAGATTGCAGGCGCATCGATAAACGTTATCTTTCACATTTCACTCTCTCTCTCTCTCTCTCTCTCTCTCTCTCTCTCTCTCTCTCTCTCTCTCTCTCTCTCTCTCTCTCCTCTCCCACGTCCTCCCACGTCTCTCTCTCTGGCTGGTTCCAATTCTTTGTCTGTCAGTGCTTTAGTCAGCTGATACTATTTAAAGTACAGTTTGAAAGTCAACATCTGTCAGTTTCAAGGCTGGCTCAAGAGGTGATGATTCCGCCTTGACCAAACACGCCTAGACCCAATCATGACAGACATGCTCAAGTATTTTGCGAGTTGTTTACATTTTGTTATGGGCAGTCCTAACATTGAAAGTCCTGAAACCACTCTTTTATAAACTATGCCTAGTGAACCTATTACAAGAACAACCACTTTCGTGCTAAATCCGGCACACTACATACATACATATCAATTACTTTAATGCATCATCAACTTGTCAAATCAACAACAACAATGCACAGTAGTCCAGATTGCAGGCGCATCGATAAACGTTATCTTTCACATACTCTCTCTCTCTCTCTCTCTCTCTCTCTCTCTCTCTCTCTCTCTCCTCTCTCTCTCTCTCTCTCTCTCCCCTCTCGTCCTTTCTCTCTCTGGGCTGGTTCCAATTCTTTGTCTGTCAGGTTTTAGTCAGCTGATACTATTTAAAGCACAGTTTGAAAGTCAACATCTGTCAGTTTCAATGCTGGTTCATGAGGTGATGATTCCGCCTGACCAAACACCCCTACCCCCAATCATGACAGACATGCTCAAGTATTTTGCGAGTTGTTTTTACATTTTGTTATGGGCAGTCCTAACATTGAAAGTCCTGAAACCACTCTTTTATAAACTATGCCTAGTGAACCTATTACAAGAACAACCACTTTCGTGCTAAATCCGGCACATACATACATACATATCAATTACTTTAATGCATCAACTTGTCAAATCAACAACAATGCACAGTAGTCCAGATTGCAGGCGCATCGATAAACGTTCTCTCTCTCTCTCTCTCTCTCTCTCTCTCTCTCTCTCTCTCTCTCTCTCTCTCTCTCTCTCTCTCTCTCTCTCCCTCTCTCCCCTCTCTCTCTCTGTCCCCACGTCCTTTCTCTCTCTGGCTGGTTCCAATTCTTTGTCTGTCAGTGCTTTAGTCTTCAATGCTGGTTCATGAGGTGATTCCGCCTTGACCAAACACGCCTAGACCCAATCATGACAGACATGCTCAAGTATTTTGCGAGTTGTTTACATTTTGTTATGGGCAGTCCTAACATTGAAAAGTCCTGAAACCACTCTTTTATGAACTATGCCTAGTGAACCTATTACAAGAACAACCACTTTCGTGCTAAATCCGGCATCACTAAGAGCATAGCAAAGAGGCATGTACTTTTGAAATTTGCCCTCATAGCATGTTTGTATGAATGTGTCAAATGGGTTTGAAACCTCGATGACGAATGCCACCGAGTTTCGATGGTCGATGAAGCATAGATCAGGTTTCAGCCTTGGCAGATCTTCAACACCGTTTATAGAGACAGGCCTATTTTGAAAAAATCCACAAAATCCGTCGCAATGCATTTCTGTAGCTCCTTTCTGATGATCTCAACGCATCTGTCGTGTCTTTGTGTGTAGAGGCCCCTCAGTTGACGACATCCATTCAAGGCATGGGAATTTGTGTCAGAACGAAACCCGCACAAAGCACACTCTCTCCGGTAAGTATCAGGATAGTAGATGTTGTTCACTGCATTGGTCTCCAGCAGCTGTAGACGTCCCTTGTTGATGAACCTGGTTATTTGGTCATTGACGTTGGTGTTGGTGAGGTGTCCTATGGAGTGGGTCATTGCCGCATCCGGAATTGCAACCCGGATGATTCTCCCTTGTGTTTGCAGCTGCTGAAAATGGTGCGTATCTTTGTCCATTTGCATTCTTTTGATTGCGCTGTACAATTGTTTAGAAGAATTACTGTAGCGCATTTGAACTACTCCATCCTCAGAAGCTGGGAGCCTTTCCTTAACTTCCCTTCGGAGTCTGTGGCATATCCTCCAAAAATTGCTGTCGTCTGGATCTGCGTGAGGCACTTTTCTCTTTTCCATGTGGAGATGGAAACTGTTGCGCGCTACCATTCTGACATGTTGGTCATCACTGTTCAGAACAGAGATCAGGAATGAGATGCGTTTGGCGTAGTACATGGTACTTGGTTTCAACAGACCAAGGCTGCCTTGTTTTTGGGGAAGGGAACATGTGCGCTCGATTGGTAGAAGAGTTTAGCTTGAGATGAATGCGAACACATACATACATATCAATTACTTTAATGCATCAACTTGTCATCAACAACAATGTCAAATCAACAACAATGCACAGTAGTCCAGGTTGCAGGCGCATCGATAAAAGCTATCTCTTTCACTCTCTCTCTCTCTCTCTCTCTCTCTCTCTCTCTCTCTCTCTCTCTCTCTCTCTCTTCCCTCGTCATCTCTTACTCCCACTCCCTCCTTTCCCCTTACTCGTATATGTTTGTATGTATGTACAGATAGATAGATGCATACATGCATACATACATAAATGTATATAAGCATGCACGCATGCATACATACATACAAACATACATACATACATACATACATACATAAAAACATCGTACCTTGACCCACAGACTAAGAAGGTTGCACAGACCCGTCAGTAAAGACAAATCGTAATGATTTCGACAGAGTAGTGTCCCGTCCCTTAGACTTGGGTGGTCAAACAGCATGGCTACGAAAATAAAGAACGGCGGACATCATTGTGCGGCAATAAACTGCACGAATTCGATATGGAAAAAAGACTGTAGACAAAAACTCTTTTCACAGATTTCCGAAAGACCAAGCAAGGTATAGGTCATCTGTTAACTAGCGAACATTCATCAAAGATATATCATGTTTGTATTTTACCGTCTCCGATTTTTTATGCAGTTTATTTTTGCTCACAGAAACGCGCGTGCACCCGCCCCTGCCTGTATGATTACCGTGTGACTTCTCCTCGCCCTCAAATTCCTTTGTTCCTTTGTTTATTATTGCAACAGTCTCGCATCTTCAGGTGTGCAAAAACTTCAAATTAAAGAAACGCACACATTTTTGTAATACCTCTCTCTCTCTCTCTCTCTCTCTCTCTCTCTCTCTCTCTCTCTCTCTGTGACCAGATAAAACGCTGCCTGTGGTGGCCGCAAACATGACCTTCAACGGAACATGCAGCGGTCCCAAGAATGATATCGTTCACCTGAAAATCGGCGCCAAATACGAGTCAACTTTTACTTTCACACCTGGTGAGTTGAATCGATCATTCCCACCCGGATCAATCTCTGTCTTGCTATTTCTGAACTTCTTTCATCACACACACACACACACACACACACACCGATTAGTTTTGGCTTACTTTTAAAAAAGAAAAATAAAAAGAGAGATCTCGTTAGCATTTGTATAACATTGTGACGTGTTTCTTTGCATATATATATATATACTATAAAAATGATATATTAAGTCGATAGTATCTACTTATGAAAGATACATTTCAAGCTCCGCTTATAGTCATGTTGTTGATTTTTTTTATGATATGAATTCATGATGAATAACAGATTAGTCTGTTTTTCAACGAATAAAAACATCATCATGTTTTAGTTTCTGTAGTTTGTTTTTGGTTCTCGTGGTTGTTTCGGGTTTATGTTTTTTTGCTTTGTTTAACAATAAAAAGAAAATGCAATGTATCGGCTTATCACTTTATGTTGTTGTTGCTGTTGTTGTTATTGCTGCTGTTGCTGCTACTGCTGCTGCTGTTGTTGATTTTGTTGTCTTGTTGTTGTTGTTGTTGTTGAAAATACCGTGTGTTTGAAATTGACACCTGAACTGAGAATTCCAGTTCCGCGTTCGAGTACTGCACACAAACATAGCACCACATGCACACATCTCCACATGCTTACACATCCGTGGCGTCAGAACCGGATCAACCAGGGGGAAGGGAGCTACCCTCTCGACCTCCCCTGTCCCTTCAATATTTGAATCCACGCACACACACACACACACACACACACACACACACACACACACACACACACACACACACACACACACACACACACACAAAGATTTAAAAGGAATTTAAGGTAAACCCGCCAGTGAACAGGGACAAACCAACCACAAGACAAAGCACGACAAAGAACGAGCAGTCATTCACCTTCTGAATTGATTCAACGCCCATCTTGCGCCGAATTTGACAAGATAAGTGTGATTGATCGTTCTTCGTTTTTTTTTTTTTTTTGTTTTGTTTGTTTTTTGTTTGTTTGTTTTGTTGTTTTTTTTGTTTTTTGTTTGTTTTTTTGTTTTTTTCATTGTCCGGAATGTTTGTTTATCTGGCCTGAAGGAGACCTAAGAGGTCGAAACGCGTCGTGTTTTGTCTTGTAATTTGTTTGTCCCTGTTCACTGGCAGGTTCACTTTAAATTTCTTTTGAAATTTGTTTTTACTTTTCACCTGCAGTCAACCTCACTTTGAGACTAGGCAAAAAAAAAAAAAAAAAAAAAAAAAGAATACGGAATTATAAAATTGGAAGATCAGAGGACATCCTTTTTTTTTTTTTTTTTTTAAACCTTTTTAATTCAGCGAGATCATCATGAACATATGAACGCATGTTAAATCATACAATACAACCAAAAATTCCTCTCACTTTTCAGTCACTGTCTACAACACACACTTGTTTTAAGCTTGTGATGTACATATTATTCAAATTTGTGTCCAAGAATTTGTGCCGGTAATTATGTTATAAAACCTCTTATTTGTCTAAGACTGAATAAGAATTTTCATATGTATCACAATCTAATGATCTGTGAGTGAATGAAAGTACAATTTCAGTATTGTAAATATATACGTTTTGTATGCTCCATCTATGAAGGTTTTACAGTTTTATTTCGTGCACAGAAGGGACAAGCACTAATAGAAGAAAACAAATATATCAAATTTGGAGTTGACTTCCGCTCAGCCTAGCGAGAGGACGTGTTTCGTGAGCTCTCGCCGAGCATGCATGCTTTTCAGTGTATGTTCAGTGAAATGGCTTAAGCTGGTCGGGAAAATTTAGGGAAACAGGTTTTCTGTGGAATGGGTGACAGCGGGTCTTTTCTTGTAGTTTGTTTGTTTGTTTTGGTTTAGGTTGAAATATGTTTTTTTTTTTTTTTTTTTTTTTTCAGAAATAGATATCCCTAGGCACTCCTAACATGAACGGACAATAGTTTATTCTGTGGATGGAGACGTGCTGAATTTTAGTGCTGGTGCCTTGAACCTGTAGTAATATGACATCCACTGTGTCGAAATATTTTCCGGGAAAGGGGGGAGGAAAAGATAATAAAAGCAAAAGGAAACCGTCTTCTACCTCCTCAGCAAGTGACCTGGGTTTCAGTCCCACTGAAAGCGGTAAATGTAAGCAGGAGAAAAAGAAAAACAAAAGCACGACAGTGGTGAAAACTCGGACAGCAATATGGAGATCAGCGAGTCTCTTCAAGAGATTAAAGATACCCTCTTGTCCACAAAAAGAAGACATTCAGTTTTTGAAGAGGAAAATGATGAGGCTCTCAACAACGCTGACTCTTCGTATTGATGTGCTTGAGGGGAGTGTGTTTGAACTGCAGACAAAAAATGATAAACTGTCTGGTGAACTGGATAAAGTGAGAGGTGAAAACAGTGAACTAAAAGACTTGCTTAAACAGAAGAAAAAGAATTAGCGAAAGTGAACGCGGATGTTAATGACGTTGAACAGCATGGACGCCAGTGGAACATAAGAGTGTTTGGTGTAAAAGAAAAACAAGGTGAGACGGTGGAGGAGTGTGCTAAACAATGTGTGGACCTGTTTAAAACAAAGGTTGGTGTGGCATCGGTTAGTGTTTTTCCGATATTGACATTGCGCATCGCACGGGCAAGAGGGGTGAGAACGGAAAACCTCGCCCCATACTAGTACGGTTTGTTTCTCGACGCACACGTGGTTTAGTGTTGTCCGAGAGACGACGATTAAAGGGAACAGGCTTTTCTCTCTCTGAAGATTTAACCCGAGCCAACTACCAGATACTCAAAAAAGCTGCAGACCATTCAGCCACAATGTCCACATGGTCTTCCAATGGAAGGATACTGACCAAACTAAAAAAAATGGTAAAATAGTCCGACTTGATGTGGGGTCAGACGTTGATTCAGTGCTTCAGAGGGAAATGAAATGAATGTTTTGTTGCCACAATTCGTATTTCGATTATATTTATTTTGAGTAAAATGTTTTCTTCATATGTATTTTTTTTTGTTATGATTTCCGTATGTTCATTTGATGCCCTATATCTCCCTTTTGTGCTTTGTGTGTATGTTTAAGTATTCATACTGTTACACACAGAATAGTTTGGAGGGAATTTTTGTGTGCTTTGTGTAATGTTTAAAGTAGTCATGCTGTCACACACAGAGTGGTATGGAGGGAATTTTTGGTTTGTTTTTGTGCTTCTCCTACCTCTCTCCCTCTCCCTCCCCTCCACCCTCCCCTCTCCCCTTCCCCACTCCCCCTCCCCCACTCTGTTAGAGGTGGTGGCTACTTTTGCCCAGATACTTTGGATGATTCATTGAAAATTACGGTATCGGTATCGTGTATTTAAATGATGATCAGAGCGTTGGGGGATAGCGTGGAGGGTGGAGGGGGTGGCGCGGATGGGTCTCTCTCCCCCCTCTCTTTCTTTATCTCTTTTTTGTTACTTTTTTTTTCCCCTTTAAGTGATGAAATGATAAAGAAGAGTTCTAATGTGGTTCAACCGATTTGAAGTGTGTGTGTGTGTGTGTGTGTGTGTGTGTGTGTGTGTGTGTTTTGTGCGATTTTTTTTTTTAACTATATTTATTTTTATTTTATTTATTATTATTTTTTTTTACTATGTTTATTTTTATTTATTTATTTTTTATTTATTATTACTGTTTCTATTTGACATGGTAGGCTGTGTCCGTGCCTGTTCCTTTTGGGCGGCATCACTTACCTTTCTGGTGCCCACTCTTTTGTGCATTGGTCCATTGAAGCTTGGTGGTGCTGTGCTTCTGCCCCCTCCCCTCTCCGCTCTACCCCCCCTCCGCCCCCCCCCCCCCCCCCCCCCTCCAGCAAATATACAGGTCTTCTTGGTATTGGCAGGGGCTGGTGACTTATTTCAAGCTGGGGTGTGGAGGGATATCTTTAGAATCCTTACCTTGTGTCTTTGGCGATGTGTGGTGGGAGGGTGTATGTGTGTACTGTCTCCTTTTTGTTCACTCAGCTTTGCTAGCTGTTACTGTGAGACACACACACATTCTGGTAATGCTGAATTGAACTTTTACAAAAACCCATTGTAAACGCTGTAACTGAACACACGTATGAATGGCATACCACAATACTTCAAGTATTAAGAGAAGAGAAGGGGGGGGGGGGGGGGGGGGGAGGGGAGAGAGAAAAAATGGTCGTTACAGTGCTGTGTGATGAAGACGGTGTAATGAATACATGTTGAAAATATATGGTCTTTAACCTTTGCAATTGTTACCACATGTCATGTATAGACTGGTGTTTTTATGCATACTTTTTCAGTCTCCTGCAGACTGATTTCCCATCTTCAGCCAGCTTCCAGTCCCCACCAGATTTGTCAGAATCCAATATCACCATGAGTTAATGTTTGTGTATGCGTGCATATCAATTTTCAGATGTTTTATTCCAGGTCGATGCGTCTGTTATTACTTGATACATAATTATATTCTCTCTCTGTCTCTCTCTCTCTCTCTCTCTCTCTCTCTCTCTCTCTCTCTCTCTCTCTCTCTCTCTCTCTCTCTCTCCGTCCCGTGATCGTGTTTCTCTGATCGATGCATATGGGAAATAAACATGAGCGAGTGTGGGAGAGGAGCTGTATTCATGAAAATTATAATATGTCATTCTAGTCAAAAGTTCTTATTGATCCGTAACAATGTGTGATTTTCAGTTTCAATTGATTGATTGATCTATCCATTTCTAGCGAGTGAAAAATTGTACAAACTGTTGTCTTCGCTGTCTCGCTGGAATTTGTGTGGGAAATGCATGTAATTGACAGTCCTCGTTGGGATGCCGGGGGCTTCGGTGCAGGTAGCTCTCCCGCCTTCTGTCCCTCTCTCTCTGACTTGCCCTTTTTCTTTAGTTTTGTCTTCCTTTCCTGTCGTCTGCTGGTTGGTTTTTTTTTTTTTTTTCTGCTTTTGTGGACGGTTCTCCTGTCCCTGTTCTGGATGTTCTTTTGTCTGTGTCTGTTGGCGGTTTGTGCCATGCCGGTTTTTTTTTTTTTTTTTTTGTTGTTGTTGTCTGGTGATTGGGGTGAGAATTGTGAACACTGTGGGGTTGGGGCTGGCTGTCCATTCTGCAGTGTGTGTTTGCCTAAATGCTTTTATTTATTTATTTATTTTTTTTTTTTTTTTTATTTTTACCGTTTTTTTTTTTTCGTGGGTACCGTAATATTTATCATTCATATCTACGAATTCTTTTTTAAAAAAAAAAAAAAAACCTGGGAGTGGTGGATTGTGGGGATTGCCTGGCGCTCTCGGCGCTGCCTGATGTTATTGGCCGTGGGATGTCAATGGCCATGGGATGTCAATGGCTTGGCCGCTGTGTCATGGGTGCATTTTTTTTTTTTTTTTTTTTTTTTTCTGGAAATGATCCCCCCCCCCCCCCCCCCCCCCCCCCCCCCCCCCCCCCCCCCCCCCCCCCCATGATCTGGTTTGATTGTGTAGCTTGATGTGTTCTCTCCTGTATGGGCGCGGGGTGACAGCCCTGGTGTGGATCTTCGCTGAAGGTGGGGCTGTGGGCGGCATGGTTTGCCTTGTAATCAACATTGTGCTTAACCGATTCACACACACTTGCGCACAGGCGCTGACCTCTCCACCCCTCCCCCGTACCCCTTTTTTTTTTTTTTTTTTTTTTTTTTTTTTTTTTTTTTCTTCCGTAACTCTTCCCCTTCCTCACCCCTCTTTCCCACCCGACTGGCCACTATTCCCCTCTCCTCCTTTGTCCTTCCTTTCTGTCCCCCCCATCCCCCCCCCCCCCCCCCCCCCCCCCTCCCTGTACGCCCCCCCCCCCCCCCCCCCCCCCCCCCCCTCCCCGCTGTACCTTCCGCCCTCTGTCCCACCCCCCGTCGCGGGCGCATGTGTGTGGGACCAAACATGCGAGGGCGGGCGTTGGCGCGCGCGCGTGCGCGCGGGAGCTCGCGTGCGCGCGGGCGCTCGGGCGCGGGCGCTCGTGCGCGCGCGCGCGGGCGCTCGTGCGCGGGCGTTTGTGCGTGCGCGCGGGCGCTCGTGCGTGCGCGCGGGCGCTCGTGCGTGCGCGCGCGGTGGAGGCCGCGCCCGCGCCCGCGCGCCCGCGTGTGCGCGGGCGCATCCGTACGGGTGGGCGTGCGCTTGGGCGCGCGTGCGCGCATTCGCGCGGGAATACATAAACTCACGCATGCGCGTATGAACATAATACTTACGGACACACGTGATGGGCGGGGGTGGGGGGGGGGGGGGGGGGGGGTGGTGGGAATTCCAGCTCCGCTTTCGTTCTGATTTTGGGGTGGGGTTCTGTTGTTCATTGGTTACGATTGTTGTAGATGTTATCGGTAGTTAATTTGTTGATTTAATCCTTTTTTTTTTTTTTTTTTTTTTTTTTTTTTTTTTTTTGTGATGAAAAGATGTTAAATTTCAATTCTGCCCTCCACCCCCAACTCGCCCCCCCCCCCCCCCCCCCCCCACCCCCACCCCACACCCTTTTTTTTTTTTTTTTTTTTTTTTTTTTTTTTTTTTTTTTTTTTTCACCTTACCCCCGCTCACCCCCCCCTCGATATATTGCGGGCAATGTGTTATCTAGATGGCTTATGTTGGTTTTAAATTTTCATTTAATTGTTCTTTTTTTGTGTGTTTCCTTTTTTTTTTTTTTTTTTCTCCAGATCACCTGTGATTATTGCATGAATGTATTCGTAGTAGCATGTAAAGAAAACGCTGCCTGTCCTTTGCTCCCCGATAGCGATTGTCAACTAGATTAAGTACTTGTGTCTTTCTTTTTTAAGTGTCTATAACACTTGTATTCCTTTTTTGCTTGCTTATGTTTTTTTCATCTCTTTCTACATTTTGGTTGGTTGGATGTTCTTGAATTTATTTGATTGATAAATACGAAAATGAATAATAGCTTATCTATTCTTTCAGTTAATTGTCAAGGCCTCAATGATTCAAAAAAGAGGCGTGATGTATTCCATTACTGAGAAACAAGAAATATTCCATTTATTTCCTACAAGATACACATTTTGAAGAAAAGATTGAAAATACGTTTTAGCTGAATGGGGATATGCGGGTTATTTTTCAAATTACACGTCCAATTCAAGGGGGGTGGGAATATTGTTTAATAACAATTTTGAGTTCAAAGTCAAACGTGTCATCAAAGATAACTCGGGAAATTATATCATGCTACTTACTGAAATTCAGGAAAATACCTTTCTTTTTGTAAATATTTATGGACCAAACAGAGATGATCCGGAGTTTTATAACAACCTGAAACAAAAGATTTATGAGCTTGGTATGAGAATATTATAATAGCTGGAGATTTCAATTTAGTCCTTGATCCAGCAAAAGATTATCATAACTATAAACATGTTAACAACCCTAAGGCAAGGGAAGAGCTCGAAAACATGATTGAAGATTTGGAATTAAGTGATATATGGCGAGAACTAAATCCAGAGTGTTTGCGGTATACATGGAGAAGAACAAACCCTTTTCAACAGGCTAGATTAGATTTCTTTCTGATTTCAGACAAAGTAGTAACATTTGTAGATTATGTGGATATTGAATGTGGATATAGATCAGATCATTCGAGTATACTATTGAAACTAAAATTTAATGAAAGCTCAAAACATAACACTTTTTGGAAATTTAATTCATCTCTTTTAAAAGACAACTTATATGTAAATGAGATAAATTCTGAGATAAGATCTGTTATAGATGAATATGCGATGAATGCAAATATTAATGATGTACCTGACGAAGAACTACGTTTTTCTGTTCCCGATGATACTTTTCTTGATTTCCTTCTTATGAAATTAAGATCAAAGACAATTTCATTTGCAACAATGAAAAAGAAGAAAATACAGGAAGAGGAAAATCGACTAGAATGTGACATTCGAAGATTAGAAACAACAAAGTTTATAAGCGAGGACGATATTAGAGCTATAGCAGCAAAAAAAGAACAATTAAAACATATTAGAGAAAAACGAATGGAAGGTGTTTTGCTACGATCAAGAGCTAGGTGGATAGCTGAGGGTGAGAAAGTAAGCAACTATTTTTTGTAATCTTGAGAAACGTCATTTTGTAAGTAAAAATATGTCTAGGATCACGGATCAGCAAGATAATGTTTTAACAACCCAGAAAGAGATTCTTCTAGAAGTTCAGAATTTTTATAGATTACTTTACGCAGAATCCGAAGTAGAAGATAGTGAAATAATGGATTTAGTAAACGATACACCATGTCTAAATGAAGCAGAGAAGCAAACGAGTTTAGAGGGAGAAATTACTCTTGAAGAAGCAACTGATGTCTTAAAGAATATGAAAATAACAAAAAGCCCAGGCTCTGATGGATTTTCGACAGAGTTCTTTAAAGTGTTTTGGAAAAAAAATGGATTATTTGTTATTAGAGCGTTGAATGCTAGTTTCAAAAGAGGAGAATTGTCTAGTGTGCAAAAAGAAGGGATTATTATATGTATTCCCAAAGGGGACAAGCCAAGACAATATATAAAAAACTGGAGACCAGTTTCACTTTTAAATGTAGTGTATAAAATTGGATCATCATGTGTTGCAAATCGCATAAAAAATGTTCTGCCAAGACTTATTGATGAAGACCAGACGGGTTTCATTAGAAACAGATACATTGGTGATAACTTAAGATTGATATATGACACAATAGCTTACTTAGATCAAAATAATTTACCTGGATTGTTATTAAATATAGATTTTGAGAAAGCTTTTGACTCGATTAATTGGGGTTTTATGTTGAAGGTATTAAAAAAATTTGGTTTTCAGAAAGACATCTGCAGATGGATAGATACATTCTATAAGAATATTAAATCTTGTGTTGTTGTAAATGGTCAGGTTTCAAACTGGTTTGAAATTAAAAGAGGTTGTAGACAAGGAGACCCTATATCCCCATATCTGTTCATACTCTGTGTAGAAATATTAGCTATAATGATAAGAGAAAATACAGATATCCAGGGAATAATGATGAATCATGTTGAACAAAACTTTCACAATATGCGGATGACACAGAATTTTTGCTGGCAGGTGATAGAAAATCTTTTGAAAACTTGCGTAGATGTTCTATTTAAGTTTGGATCTGTCTCAGGTCTTCACATAAATTCTAGCAAAACAAGTGCAATTTGGTTAGGAAGTAAGAAGAATTCTGAAGTTAGATATATGAACCATTTAGGAATGGACTGGAACCCACAAAAATTTCGTGTATTAGGAATATGGTTTACTAATGATTTAAAAGACTGTGTAAACATAAATTATCCGGACAAATTGGCAGATGTAAAGCATCTGTTCAAAGTATGGGTTAAACGTCAACTAACCTCTTGGTAGAATAGCAATTTTAAAATCTGTCATACTTTCAAAACTGACACATCTTTGGTTACTTCTGCCAAATCCACCTGATGTATTTTTTCGAACATTGCAAAAGATGTGTTATGAATTTGTCTGGGGTAAGAAGCCAGACAAAATTAACCGGAAAACAGCGCATAAGGGTGTAAAACTTGGAGGCATCGGTATCCCTGAATTAAAAACATTTGTTACTTCTTTAAAACTGTCGTGTGTTTTCGTAAAACTGAAAAAAAAACACCCACAAGTGGAAACATATTCTACTAGCTAATTTTCCTCAATGGCCACTTATTAATAAATATGGTCCAGAATTTTGTTTCCAGATTTAAGAAATATAACCAGTTTTGGTCAGACGTCATTGAAGCCTATAAAATTTTCTACTACAAATGCATACCAGGAAATTCCGCTGAAATTTTAGCCGAACCGGTTTGCTATAATAATAGAATACAAGTTGGAAACTCATACATTATCTCTAGAAAACTTGGTAACAAGAATGTACATTGTCTTGCGGACTTCTTTGATGATAAAGGTCAGTTTCTTTCTTATACGCGTTTCAAAGAGAAATATATATATTAATGTCGATTTTGTCACCTTTGCTGGGTATAAATCTGCAATAATCGACTACATTAAACAATGTAGTATTTCTGTAAAGAATAATAAACATACTGATACAACTTGCTGTTTGAAGAAGGTATTTGCTATTCACAAAGGTTCAAAGCTTTATTATGATATACTTATTGAAAATAATGTTCGACCAAAATGCTGTGAAAAATGGGATTCAAAACTGATGGTACATCATGACTGGAAATCATGCTTTTTATATACCAGCAAAATAAACGATGTTAAACTAAAATGGTTTCAGCTGAAGTTATTGCACAGATGTTTAGGTACAAATGTTATCTTAAAAGAAATTGGAGTTCGTAACAATGACAAATGCAGTTTTTGTGGTACAAATAAAGATACTATTGACCATATCTTTTGGAAATGCAATTATGTCAAATTCTTTTGGAATGTACTTACAGATTTGATTAGAGAAAAATGTGCCAATGCAGAGAACTTAAGACTGACTGAATCGCTGGTGCTTTTAGGATTTGATAAAAACGTTATTGTGGACAGTGTCCTTTACTTCATTATACTATTTGCAAAGTATTACATATATTCTTGCAAAAACTGAATGGAAACCATCCACGAACAACTATTTTTGAAGAAACTAGAGTGGCGATACAAAATCGAAAACACAATGCCTTACTTATCTCTCAATATTCAGATTTTTGTGTAAAATGGATGATATAAAAACATTAATAGAGGGTTCTTAAATGTATTTTACTTTTGTATGATTTATCGATTGCGATTAGCCACAGTCCTAAGTTGAACTTTGATCAGTCTTTTGTGTGCCAAAGTTATCTATATTGTTGATGTATTCGAGGCCTTTTTAAGATGTTTCTCCAGAGATAGAACAGTGAATGAAAACGCCATTGATAACTTCCATCCAACTCTCTCTCTCTCTCTCTCTCTCTCTCTCTCTCTCTCTCTCTCTCTCTCTACCCCCATTTTCCATTTCTATTTTTTACTTCTGGCTGTTAAAACAATTATTTTTCGACTTTCCACACTATCAGAGGACATCCTCTCTGAACAGTGGAAAATAAGATTGTCCTCTTCCACGCCCCCCCCCCCCCCCCCCCCTCCACCCCCACCCCTCACCGCACCCCAGCCCCACTTTTCCGCTTTAATGAAAATTTGGAAGAGAAGGTAACACCCCCCCCCCCCCCCCCCCCCACCCCCTGCCACCCCCACCCTGTCCCGTAGCCTTCTTCCCTTTTAATAAAACTTTGGAAAACGAGGCGCCCGTTCCCTCCTGCTTTTATGCAATATTTGGAGGACTGCGGTGATGTTTCTGTCGATTTCAATTCAGACTGACCAGCTCCCCCCCCCCCCCCCCCCCCCCCCCCCCTTCCCCGTTCTCTTCTCCCCAATGCAGACGCACGTACTTATTAATTCTCTCTTCTCTCTCTCTCTCTCTCTCTCTCTCTCTCTCTCTCTCTCTCTCTCTCTCTCTCTCTCTCTCTCTCACACACACACACACACACACAAACACACACACGCACGCACGCACGCACGCACGCACGCACGCACTGCACACTCACGCACGCACGCACACGCGCGCGCGCGCACACACACACCCACACGCACCCACGCATGTACGCATGCACGCATGCACACACACACACACACACACACACACACACACACACACACACACACACACACACACTAAAGGGGGAGGGGATCGGAGCTGGAGGGGGGTGGTGAATGGGAGATTACCGACATTTGGGAAGATTTTTCTCCTCTGTCTCTCTCTCCCTCCCTCTCTTTCCCTCCTCGAAAATGGGAAAGGGTACCCTTGAAATCCTTACCACCTCCCCCCCCCCCCCCCCCCCTTTTTTTTTTTTTTTTTCTGAAATGCTGGTTAATTTGGATGACGGAAATGATTTCTTCTATGAAATTCCATTCTACACTGAGACTACATGACGACTGTGTACTCCACGCTTACTTTCAAATTATTTCCCGGCGTTAACCAGGTCCGAGAGATACTGACACCTGTGGAGTGGTCAGGGAATCTGAGCATGCAAAATGGGCTGTGATGTAATGTAATGTGATGTGCTATATAACGTGGTGTGTTATGACGCAATGCGGTGTAATGTATTGTGACGTGATGTGACGACGTGTGATGTCATGTGGTGTGATGTGGTGTTAGCTGGCTCGAGGTAACGTGACGTAACGTGGTGTGAAGAAAGGTGGTGTGATGTGATGTGGTGTTGGATAATGCGGTGTGATGTGAGAGATGATATGATGTAATATGACCTAGTTTGATATGGAGTGATGTGAAATGATGTAGTGTGTGTGTGTGTGTGTGTGTGTGTGTGTGTGTGTGTGTGTGTGTGTGTGTTTGAGTGTTGTGGTGTGCCATGGTGTAACATGTTACGGTGTGATGTTATTTTGCGTGGTGCCATGTGTTTCGGTGTGCCGTGACAAGGCCTTTGATGCAACGTTGTCTTATGCAATGTTGATACGGTGCGACGTGTGTGACGCGCAACTTGTCGTGATATGATGTGACGTGATGTAATGTGGTGTGATGTGATGTGATGTGATGAAATGTGACGTGATGTTATGTTATGCGCTTTGGGCTCTCACGAGGTAAAAAAGCCCTATAAATATCCTTTTACATTACATTACATGGTATGTGGTGTAATGTGATGAAGTGTAATGTGATGTGCTGTGATGCTATATTATGAAGTCGTATGATGTGGCGTGATGTTATAGTGCATGGTGGGATGCAACATGTCATCATAACATGCAGTGATATGATGTTGTGCTATGAGGTGAGGTGATGTAATTTGTGGTGCGCAGTATTGTAATGTGATGTCGCGTGGTATTATGTAATGTGATGTGACATAATGTGCTGTGATGCCGTGTGAAGTGTGAAGTGATATTGTGTGATATGATGTGGTGGGATGATGTGACGTGTTATGATGTCCTGTGACGTCATGTGAAGAGGTTTGACATGATGTGGTGTGAATTGACGTGATATAATGTGACATGATGTGATGTGATGTGATGTGCGTGATGGGATGTGGTATGATATGATACTGTACACTGTGAGGTAATGTGACATGGTGGGAAGTGATATGATGTGGCAGAGTGTGAAGAAATGTGGTGTGAAGTTACGTGGATTTTGCTTGATGTGGTGTGATGTGAAATGCTGTAATGAGGTCTTGCTTGATGTGGTGTAAGGTAATGTGGTGTGATGTGATGTGGTGTGACGTTATCTTGTATGATGTGATGTGATGCTGCACAGTCTGACGTGGTCTTGCGTGACATGATTTGGTGAGAACTTATTTCGTATGATGTGGTGTAATGTGATTTGGGATGACGTCATAAGGTCTGTTGCGTCTTGGTGTGGTGGAACGTGGCGTCCAGTGACATAATGCGTGGTGATTTAACAGGACGTAATGTGATGTGGTGCAATATGATGTGGTGTTATGCCCTGTGAAGTCGCGTGAAGCGACGTGGTGTGATATGGTGGGGTGGGATGTGATGTGTGTTATTATGTTCTATGATGTGGTTTGAAGGACATGTATGACGTAACCTGATGTATGTGATGTAATTAACACGATGCAATGAGGCATAATGTGACTTGGTGGGACGCGACATGTTCGTATGTGATGTGATGTAATGTTATGTGGTATGATGTGATATGGCGTGAGATGACGTGATACGATGTGACGTGACGTGATATGATGTGAGATGATTAGTAAGATGTGATGCAGTGTTATACGGTGTGATGTGATGTAGTATAATATGATAAGAGATAATGAGGTGTCACATGATCTGGTGTGATATGGTGTGATGTGGTATAACATGGTGTAATGCCACTCGCGTGATTTGGTGTGATGTAATGTGACGTGTGGTATGTGTTATGATGTGGTGGGATGTAACGTTATGTGACGTGATGTGAAGAAAGGTGGTGTGATGTGTTGTTTTTCGTACGATGTGGTGTGACCAGAAATGGTGTATACCGAGGCCTCGTTTAATGTGGTGTAACGTGATGTGTGATGTTGTGTGGTGTAAACATCATTTCATGTGTGGTGTGTGTGATGTTATTATTAAGTGTAATGTGGTATAGTGTAATATAATATTACGTGGTGTGTAACGTTGTGGGTTTTTTTTTTTTTTATCATCTAAAATAGTGTTCTCTCCCCTTATGTCATCTAAAATGGTGTTCTCTCCCTTATGTCATCTAAAATGGTGTTCTCTCCCTAATGTCATCTAAAATATTGTTCTCTTCCTTATGTCATCTAAAGCGGTGTTCTCTCCCTTATGTCATCCAAAGCGGTGTTCTCTCCCTTATGCCATCTAAAACGGTGTTATCTCCCCTTTGTCGCTCTCTGCACGCAGTGGAGGAGGACGCCCAGTATGCCTACTTCGTGTCGGACGTGGACCTGCCCATCATGTACAACATCCCTGTCTACCTGGACACCCCCAACGTCTGCAAGTGTCAGGGCCTGAGCTGCCCCCTCAAGGCCACACCTCCTACACCGTGCACAATGTCTTCACGGTCGGCCACTACTCGGTTTCTCGAGCCTGTAAGTCTGTCGTTGAAGGTTCGGTGGGAACAGTGCTCTGTGTCAACTGTTCTAATGTACATAGATGATAAACAACGAAGGTAACTTTTGCTCCCCTGGTGAAAGAAATACACGCTCCTTCTTCTTTCTTCTTTGAGTGTCCACCTTTATCGAGCTGAAGATTCTGACACTTTTGTGTGTATGACCGTTTTTGTTTTTTTTAATCCCGCCATTAGGGCAGCTATACTCCATCTTCAGGGAAGGTGCATGCTATGTGTAACGTGTCATCCATACCAACGGCCAAACTGGCCTTCTCTTCCAAAAGTTGGTGATGGGATTTTACGTGTGTGTAAGATGTGCGTGCATTCACACACGGAACCTCGGTTTATAGTCTCATTTGAAGGACTGTATGGGGGAATGGAGTCAGAACCAATGTTAACTCCGAAGGTAAAATCCCCCTGTACCGAAATTCGAACCCGTAACCTCAGGATCACGAGTCCTGCGCTCACATAACTCCAGACGAATGCTGCTTACGACACCGAATCGCCTGGCAGATATGACAGCACAGAGCACACAGAACAAACAAGGAAACATCCCCCGAAATAGCATGTTCCAAGCTTACCTAAATGCCCTATACTGGACACATCTACAAAGCAACAACAACAGGATTAATGAACAAAATACGAATTAACGTTCATTCAAGATTGACACAGCCAGTTTGATCTTGAATATAGTCCGACAAGTACACGGACGAACAGTAACAAATACAGGTAACTTCGATCAGATTGAAATGAAAAGAAATCTTAAATAAGACGTGGAACAGTAAACGGTAAATAACAAACAAGTAGGGAACTCTTGCTTCCACGTTGAAATAAATACACACCCATATCTATTTTATCATGGGAGTAAGAGCTAGGGCCTACCCTACTTTTTTGCACTCCCAGTTCTTATAAAACAGGGAGTACTTTTTACAATGGGAACGAAGAAATGCTGTCTGTGTGTCTGTCTGTCCGTGGTCAAAGTGTGTTCCAGTCGCTCCAGACAAAACTTTTGGGCCGATCTTTCTGAAAACTTGTAGGTATGTTTTTTTATGGGTCACGGATGATGCCGATGTTTTATTTTACCAGAATAGCCGGCTATAACGGCCCAAAACGGTTTTTTCTTCTTCATGGAATATCTCAGTGACGAAATACATTATGACGAATTCTTTATTGTGACGTCAAATGCATTATTACGCATGTTTGATTGTGACGTTTTTCAGGAAGATAAACTGGGAGAACGTTTACAATTATGCTTCGCATCTTGTCTAACTTCCGTCGTGACTATCCTCGCAACGGCATCTCTCTCTACCAGTTGCGAGTAATCTTGCAGCAGAATGCAAAATGGATCTGGAGCGCAGAAAGTTTATAAACAAATTGGGTTAGCGCAGTTACGCATCGTTCGATAGCATATCGATTTCTAGTTGAAAAGCGAAATCGGAAAAGAAAAGGGAGTTGGATAAGTTTGTAAACAACGTTCAGTTGACTGCTACAGACAAGACCGGTGTGGCAAACTAAATGATAATGACAGGTATCCTACTTACTGTTGTTTTAAGTCATTGCTGCAGCCAGAAAAAAAATCTGTCAGCCATCATAATGTTTAATTCCGCACTGTGTTTGTTAATTTCAGGCTGGGTTTACGCATGATAAACAACCTCAAAAGATTAATTTCACAAATCAAATACTTGTCTAATTTGTAACATTACAGAGCACCATGGCATATTTCTATTAATATATCCAGTACGTCAATTAAAGAAAAGCATCTGACAAAAGTTTTTTTTTTTTCCTAACCTTGAAGAATACAGACCTGTAGCGCAATTGTTACAAAATGAAAGCAACTTTATAGCTCGTTATGTGACAATGTTTGCTTACTATGCTTTTGAAAAGAAAAAGAAGAGAAGGTATGACTGACTCTCATTTTGTCATAAAAGTATGTTAACCCCTTCAGTGACATGTTTTGTTTTGGTAGTTTCCACTTATTTCCCAAGCTATTTTTGGCTGTGGAGGGTAATACATATATTTTTTTTTTTCTTGCTGCTTCCATTTCTGATTCTTTCGTCTCTGTGAGTTCTTAACTAACTTAACTGAAAAAGATAAAAAGTTGTGTATTTTTTACGTGTATTCCATGTTCACACAAACCGTTGTAGTGCAATAATCTCTCTCTCTCTCTCTCTCTCTCTCTCTCTCTCTCTCTCTCTCTCTCTCTCTCTCTCTCTCTCTCTCTCTCTCTCTCTCTCTCTCTCTCTCTCTCTCTCTCTCTGTGGACTAGGCCCCTTCCTATTCTACATCTTCATTAATGATTTACCATTGTCCATATCTGATGAAAAAGTCACGACAGATTCATTTGCTGATGACTCGTCACTCCAAACGAATGGTAGTGATCTACAGACAATAGAACATCTCTCTCCAGGAAAGTCTAAATGACGTGTCAGACTGGTGTCATTCAAACTCAACGGTCATACACCCAGCCAGAACAAATCTGTGATGATAGCTACCCGCATTAAGCACCAACAGACTTCTCCCTGCCTAAAACTTCAGTTGAATGGCACTTCTATCGAATAGGTAGATGAACATCGTGTTTTAGGGTTAGCGATAAAGAATTGAAAAGGCAATCTCATCTCAATAATGTGTGCAAGATAATCTTAAAACACCTTTTCCTGTTATCTCTCAATTAAAGCGCTACGTCAACAGTACTGCGCTTAAACTTTTCTTCAATACACACATAATGTCACGTATCAATTACGCTTCAACAGTGTGGGACGGGAGTAGTGATGTCCACAAAAAGGCGGAATTCTCTCCGTAGACGTGCAGCAAAGCTACTCCATCCAGCTGTATCTCAAACAACAGATGAGAAACCAAAAGCACTGAACATACTTCCTCTGAGTAAGCAACTGGAATTCAACAAGGCATAATTCATGTTTTTACAATCTTGACAGATACTATGCCATGTTATATTAATGACCTTTTTACAAGATTGAACAGCTCTTCTGGCTGGAAGAAATTCCTTCTCCCCTACCCACGCATTGATCTATACAAAACAAGCCAAGCTTACTCTGGGCCATATATCTGGAACTCACTTCTACTGAGTCTTCAAAATACAAATACGATAACACTTTTTCAAAGAAACATTAACATAAACATTTTTATGTCTCTGTTATTTGATTATTCCATTAAAATCATTAACGACCATTTCGAAAGTCTTAATTAAACCACACTTTGAATAGGCCGTCTGAACATGTGACCTACTCCTTTAAATCGCTCATCTTCACTCCCACTCTGTCTACCACCTTCTGTTTGACTACCCACCACGTCATTATCACATTTATGAATAGTCTGCTTATGACTGTAGAATTAGATTACAGTGTTGCCATGTTGAATTGTCAGTATGATTGATATGTGTTGAAGTAATGTATGCATGACAAGGACAGATTGTAAGACCAGTCTTTGGCCAGAAATCTTCATCCTTACATATCAAAGATAGATCAATCAATTAATCAATCAATCAATCAATCAGTCAGTCAGTCAGTCAATCAGTCAATCTCTGTCTGTCCAGTTCGACGCCGACATCCGCTGGGCACTGCTGGACGAGCCCATGGACGAGGTGGACGACCAACGCCTCAGTAGCTTCGACAAAGTCATCTTCTGTGTCACCGTCAACGCCACCATTGAGCCGCCAGAGGCTGGTCCCCCTGATGCCGACAGCGAGGACCAAGTGCCTAGCTTCCGAGTCGTGCCCTGACCCCCCGCCCCCCTGCTCCTCCCCCCCCCCCCTCCCCCTTCACCCTCACCTTCATCCTCTTTCTTCTGCACATTTCCCCTTTCGCCCACCCCCACCCCCTTCCCCCTCGCCTTTTCCCTGTTCTCTCTCTCCAGTTAGCTGAGATGGCTTAAGATGGACGAAGCTGGTTTGAGAGGGAGAGGGAGAGGGTCAGCGAGGGAGGGCAGTGTGTTTTGTTACTTATTGCTTGTGATTGTGCGATGGTGTTTCTTCGACAGCTTTGTTTAAAGGCGACACACACACACACACACACACACACACACACACACACACACACACACACACACACACACACACACGCACGCAAGCACGCACGCACGCACACACATGCGCACGCTTGCACACACACACACACACACACACACACACACACACACACACACACACACACACACACACACACACATTTCAACATACATCTATGCTGACTCTAATGACACACCTGAAGAAGACATTAAATCACAAATTTGGAAACTTGTTCGTGCTTTTTTTTTCTGTTTTTACACACATCCTTCCCCCCTCCCCCTCTCTCTCTCTTTTTATCTATCCATCCATCCATCCATCTATTTATATATCTGTCTACCTATCTATCCATCCCTCTCTCTCCCCTTGTGTGTGTGTGTGTGTGTGTGTGTGTGTGTGTGTGTGTGTGTGTGTGTGAGAGAGAGAGAGAGTACATGAGGCAAGATGCGATGCACGCATGATAATTACCTGATATAACTCTGACGTCACAGGCTGTGTGAGATGGAAACTGATTCCCACCACCAGCTCCCAAACTCCCCCAACGCAGGGTAGGGATATATATATATATATATATATATATATATATATATATATATATATATATATATATATATATATAATTGAATATTTCTTGCAGTCATTGCAACACCTAGCTGCTCTGTAAATTGCTGGAATGGTGCTCGGTACTTATCCTTGGAATTTATTAGTTTACTGTAATTTAGTCCCTTGCGGATTCATTCCAAGAACTGGCCCTCGGCACTGTGTCTTAAGAGGTTATCTTTTTATATTTTATTTTTTCACAAGAAAATGTAGCTTGTTTTGCTTTTTCATGATTTTCTTTTGCTTCTTAGGTGGCACCTTGGTTGTTTTTTTTTAAAACTCAACAAACATACTACGGTATTGCACACCAGCCTTTTTTCTGGGATAGCATTCTTCCTAAAATCGAAAAGGCAGAGAAGTAAACTTACTATTTTTTTTCGCGGTCACTGAGAAGAAACAATCACGTTTCGAAATACCAGTATCCGACCAGAAGTTATATGTATCCGACCAGAAGTTATATGTTGGTGAATTTTCTTTTCTCCCCCTTGGAAACTATAAGCTTGCTGAAGGCTCATTTTGAGAAGCATTTATTATTCCCTATTCACCCACTCAAGTATATATATGTGAACTATTTATAACACCAAAACAAGACAAACATACTACAGGTCACTTATCCGAAGCAAACTTTATACTTCAGTTTAAATTTCAGTTTGAAAAGTTTGTCTGTGTGGTACACATTTTAAACTGACGTTATTGATCACTACTATACAAACGCACTTTGTAATAACAACACAAGAGGCAAAACACGTAAACGTACTCCCAGTTTATCATAAACACGCGTGAGATATTCATAAACAGGAAAGACCGATTTGGTCTGTTACAACCGTTAGTAACGGCTATTCTGGTGGTAAACATCGGCCATCATCTGTGATCCATAATGAACACACCTACACATTTTCAGAAAGATCGGCCGAATACTTTCTGATATTTTCCCTAAGAAGAAAAACTGTTATGGGTCGTTTATAGCCGTTACAAACGGCTATAACGGTAACATAAAAACATAGGACATGATCCGTGACCCATAATGAAAACATACCTATATATTTTCAGAAAAATAAGCCAAATACTTTCTGAGATTTTCCGTTATAGCCGTTAATAACGGATATAACGGTAAAATGAAACATCGGGCATGATCCGTGACCCATATTGAACATACATACAAAAATTTCAGAAAGATCGGCCAAGTACTTTCTGAGATATATGAAGAAGAAAAAAAAAACGTTGCAGGCCGTTATAGCCGCTAGTAACGGCTATAACGGTAAAATGAAACATCGGATATGATCCGTGACCCATGATGAAGTTTCAGAAAGATTGGCCAAGTACTTTCTGAGACATTCTACAGGAAAGAAAAGCCGTTATGGCCGTTAGTGACGACCATAACGGCAAAATAACACAACAGGCAATCATCCATGACCCATAATGAACACGCCTACAAATTTTCAGCGAGATCGGCCAAGTACTAAGATATTCCATAAAGAGCGGAAACCGTTATTGTCCGTTATGGCCATAAGTAACGGCCATAACGGCAAAATAACACACTAGGCATCATCCGTGACCGTAATAAACATACCTACAAATTTTCAGAAAGATCGGCCAGTAGTTTTTGTCTGGAGTGAGTGGAACACATTTTGACCACGGACGGACGGGGACACACACACACACACACACACACACAGCATTTCTTTGTTCCCATTGTAAAGTACTCCCTGTTCTTTAAGAACTGGGAGTACAAAAAGCATCGTTCATTTCAAGAAATACACACAGGACAATTTGAGTGCTTTCTTTCACAAGTGTAAGTTGACATAGAGTAGTGACCACATGCCGTATACGTACATCATTCGGCTGCGGAGCTGATCGTCGTGAATTCAACCTACCCGTCAGGGCGGATTATTTAAAGCTAAGAAAAACAGCCCTGTCTGTCGACCAAAGCTTAATGTGAGTCAATTCAGGGAAGGTTAAGACGATGGAAGGAGGAATGGGCACTGCTTCCGACAAATGCCGTGCTCTAGACTTCATGTAACTCTGATAGTTTACTGCCCTGACTGTGGAACACTTCCTGCAGGACTGTCGCACACGTCAGCAGCTAAACAGCAGAGACCTGGCCTGCCGACATATCGAAAAAGGAGAAGCTCTATGGATCACTAGGGGGGGTCTCCGCCACACAGCAGCCTTCGTCAGTGCCTCTGGGGTTCCTGTTTGAGTGTACGAAGGAGAAGGAGGAGAATGAGGAGGAGAGGAGGAGGAGGAGGGGAGGAGGAGGAGGAGGAGGAGGAGAAGAAGAAGAAGAAGAAGAAGAAGAAGAGATGATGATGATGATGATGATGATGTAGAAGAAGAAGTTTACTGCCCCTACAATCATCAGGCATTGATATTTTCAGCACATTCATCTGGGCCCTGTTCATTCTGGTCATGGTTCTGGAGAGTGACAAGCAGCCACTGTCCCAGCTGCTGACCTTCCGCCCATTAAATGCCAATGCAATCTGCATCACACGGAATATCAAAAACTGCAGTAATGAAAACAAAATTTGATAAGAACCTGTAATTCAGACAACACTCTACTTGTGTCTGTTTATATATATGCGTGTGTGTGCGTGCGTGCGTGCTTGCGTGTGTGTGTGTGTGTGTGTGTGTGTGTGTGTGTGTGTGTTGTGACATCGCAACTGCCGCACACGAAAAAAGTGATTCAGGGGAAATAACCTCGCTTTGTCATTCTTGTGCCCGAATACGAGTTACATTTCTTTGCATGCTATGTCCGTATGTCGGGATTAGCTTTCATTGTGAACAGGGACGCCCACTGCAGCCTCTGCTTTTGCACGTCTTGTGGCTACACACACACACACACACACACACACACACGTTCACTAGCCACGTATATCCACTGAGTGGCATGGTTGTCAAAAACGTCAACTTTGTTGCAAGCTAGCCACGTCAACACAGGTGGAATGAAATGCAAAGGCGGTAACGCCTTGAAACGACGAAAGGAACAGGTTAAGGTGGTCAGCTGGGATGGAATGAAGGGGTGGTGGTAAAAGGAGTGAACGAATCTAATGCAGCAGTCGTGCATTTTCTTCTTCTTCTTCTGATCACCCTGAATTCAATACTAAAGAGAAATGCTATTCTCGCTTTACAGTAACTTTGAACGTCACACACAGAGGACAATAGCGACATAACTATCAAGTGAAAAAAAAAAAAAAAAGTGGCGCAACAGTATGTGCAAATGGGCATGGTGAGTATAACATTTCGACTTACTCTTACAACAGATGATTCAAGCATAGATCTGTGTCTATTTCCACTTACAATAAATGATTTGACGTATGTGTCTATTACCATGGCAAGCATAGATCTATATTTCCACTTACTCTGACAATAGATGATTTGACGTATGTGTCTACTATACCATGACAAGCATAGATCTATATTTCCACTTTCTCTTACAATAGATAATTTGACGTATGTGTCTATTATACCATGGCAAGCATAGAGATCCATATTTCCACTTACTCTTACAATAGATGATTTGACGTATGTGTCTATTGTACCATGACAAGCATAGATGTACATTTCCACTTTCTCTGACGATAGATAGATGATTTGACGTATGTGTCCACTTCTACTATGACAGACATAGAAGCATAAAAGCATTTCCATTCTGTAGTAAACTTTGACACTTTATCGTGAATGTTTGCGTTACATTGTTCTAATTTGTATCTTCTATTCAACTGCTTCTGAAAGACAGTTAACAGTACAGCAGTTCCTAGTGTGTGTGTGGAGGAGGGAGAGGGATGGGGGTGGGGTCTGCCTTGTGTGGGTTTTGTTGGGATGGTTGGCGTGGTGGGAGGAGTGACTGGTTCACTTTAGGGTCCAGTGGTTCCAGTCTTCAAGGTTGTTTCTCAGGGGTGAGGTGTTCTGTCGTCTTTCTTGGTTTTCCAGAAACACATGACCCGTTCCTCTCCTTCTTCATCTGCTGCAAATTTCATATTCATCACTTGACCCACTTGCGCGCGCGCATGGGTGTATATATGTGCGTGCGTGCGCGCGCGCGCGCGCGTGTGTATGTGTGTATGAGAGAGAGAAAGAGAGAGAGAGAGAGAGAGAGAGAGAGAGAGAGAGAGAGAGAGAAAGTAATGAGGGTGGGAGGAAAGGGGGGAGAAGTAACGTTCAACACATACCATTGTCAGTTGCAAGTTACACACAGCACGCATATCATCAACAGTAATGTGTACCTGGCCTGCCCTATCATTCCTGTTTCATGAATCGCACACACAAACCCACGACCTCAGACACAAACCCACGACCTCAGACACAAACCCACGACCCTCAGACACAAACCCACGACCTCAAACACTGATGTACACAAATATATGCATACATAATGTACAGACACAGAAGTTGTTTTTTTTTTTTAATAGTTGCAAAAATGCATACGTAATCAACCACTCAAGATATATCTTTTCAGAATTTCTTTAAATTCGTGTTTGGTTTTCATATGCTTTAAACGTGTTGGTAGTCTGCTCTATACATGCCCACCATGGTATGACAAAGAGAGTTCGTGCAGCTTCTTTA
>JADBJO010001976.1:77500-82500 GCA_016801955.1 Conus betulinus | reverse complement strand
TTGTCACGTTTCCTGGGCCTCAGCCAATAACATTTATGTCATAGAACGTGATGTGAATCGCTCAGCTATCACTTTACGAAATTAAAGATGCAAACTGTTTCTAGTTTTTTTTTTCTTTCTTTCCACCCCCCCCCCCCCCCCCCCCCCCCCCCAGTAATTATTTATAACATTGTCGCATTTCTTTATCGTTTTCCTTTTTTTCTTTTTTCAGTTTCTTTTATTTTTTAAAGCTTCTCTAAACAGATGACCGATCAGTAACGGGGTAACTAACCTACAAATGTAATAAATCAACCCAGTTCCATTCAATTTATGTCGTGCATTAGGGCTGTCACCTCATCATAGTCACTTTACTCAGAAGTTAAAAAAAAAAAAAAAAAAAATCGGTCATTTAACTTTTGATCTTGTTTTTGGTCACTATGACCTACCCTTCGGGGGAGGAGATGGAGGGAGAGAGAGAGAGAGAGAGAGAGAGAGAGAGAGAGAGAGAGAGAGAGAGAGAGAGAGAGTTCTTTTGTTCTTTCAAATTGGTGCCATTGCTTTAGTTCTGATCTCTTTGAATAGAAATTTTGGATGTGGACAGAAAATGATAATATTAAGTCACTGAATACACTGCTGTTAGAGCTTCTCCATGAGCGGTGTGTGTGTGTGTGTGTGTGTGTGTGTGTGTGTGTGTGTGTGTGTGTGTGTGTGTGTGTGTGTGTGTGTGCACGTGCTTGCGTGCGTGCGTGCGTGGGGACGTGGGTGGGTGTGTATATGTGTGTGTCTGCGCGCGCGTGCGCACGCGCGTCTGTGTGTTCGTGTGTGTGTAGGAGATGGTGTGTGTGTGTGTGTGTGTGTGTGTGTGTGTGTGTGTGGGGTTGCCGAGGGCAAGCAGGTGTTAACGAGGTTGGCGGCGTTTGTGCGCGTGCCTGAGGTCGTCAAAGTCCGTGATTTCGCACTGTGACAAGCAGTTCAGCCTTGACACCTGACAGAACTAAAACAGTCTAGTGGTATGCCTGACCGCTTTTTTGTTTCTTCTTCTTAATTTTTTTTTTTTTTTATTAAAGCACTGCAAATCATTAGCTAGAAACTTTACACCCTCGTATTCGTCTTCGTTAAAAAGAAGTTTGTTTTTTTTACTTTGTGAGTTGTTGGACGAGTTAAGCTAAGCTAGTGGCGGACGGGTCAAGTTACTGTGGCTCGTACAATAACGGTTCTGGAATGAAGGGATAGGAATACAAGGTTAAGACAAGTCTGACAGTTGCGGTGTGCCTGCTCAGTTTCGAGATCGATTTCCGAGTTATTTGTTCTACAGCCGTCGTGTTCAGTTGTCGTTTGCGCCGAGGGCCATGATTATTATTTTAACCGGATCATCGACTTGGACAGCATGCCTCTCTGTCTGTCAGTCTCTGTCTCTCTCTCTTTGTGTCTGTCTGTCTGTCTGTCTGTCTGTCTGTCAATCTCTCTGTCTCTCTGTCTGCTTGTCTGTCTGTCTGTCTGTCTGAGTGTCTGTCTCTCTTTATCTCTCTGTGTGAGTGAGTGAGTGAGTGAGTGAGTGAGTGTGTGTGTGTGTGTGTGTGTGTGTGTGTGTGTGTGTGTGTGTGTGTGTGTCTGTCTTTCGCTCTGTCTATCTGTGTGTGTGTGTGTGTGCGTGCGTGCGTGCGTGCGTGCGTGCGTGCGTGCTTGCCTGCGTGCGTGCGTGCGTGTGTGTGTGTGTGTGTGTGTGTGTGTGTGTGTGTGTGTGTGTGTGTTTTCCTGTCTGTCTGTCTGTCTGTCTGTCTCTGTCTTTCTCTCTCTCTCTCTCTCTCTCTCTCTCTCTCTCTCTCTCTCTCTCTCTCTCTCTCTCCATCTCATCATACCCCAGAGGTAGTCACTGTCGATGACTCAAAGACATGGTCCCCTTGGAAATTCCGGAAGCCTGCCAACTAGTGCAGTCTGGTATGATTCAGATCGTTTTAACCAAAAAACTGTATCATGTCACACCAACGTCGAATTCCCACCCTCTGGAAATTTTTGTGTTTGTAATCCCCCCCCCCCCCCCCCCCCCCCCCCCCCCCCACTCTCCCCTTTTTATGCCATTTTCTCTGACGCTGCCAATTTTTCTACTTTCTTGGAGACCATTGCCTCTCTGTTTTTGTGGTCTGTTCATCTTTGCTCTGGAAAATCTTGACACGTTTTTCTCCTGCAACGTTTAGATATTTGCTAGCTTTTGTTGTTTATTGTTGTTGTTGTGTTGTTGTTGTTGCTGCTGCTATTGTTGTTGTTTGTAATCAGATGACTAGGAAATGAAAGTAGACACTGTCTATGGTATACATTAGGTGTTCATCTGTAGTATATATTTGCCTTTGCTTTTTTTTTTCTTTTTCATGTATCATTTGTGGCACTGTCATGAGCGTTAGATTAAAGAAAAGTGTCTGCCGCCGTCAACACGGTCTAGTTCTGTGAGTATTGAGATATATAGTAACTGACAACCTATCATGGTCTGAATGTTGTTCGTCTATTACGTAACTAGCCGTTTCTTTGTTTTTCTGGCGTTTCCAGCCCCGAAGAAGCTTTGTGTAATGGGATGGCCATGACAATAATATTGGAGTAAATAGAACAGCGTGTGTACACCATCATACCTGTCCACACCTTTGCGACTTTTCTGTCTAAAGCAGTCAGTTACTGGCTGAGTGGGGTTACTGTTGGATGGGTCAGGTTACTGGGGGTTGGAGTGGGGGGGCTGAACGCGGTCGGTGTGCAAAGAAACAGATATATACATGCCTGGGATTGTTTGACAGTGGAAGAGCCGTTGACTGTGCACTCCGGGATCGTTTTTCAGTCCGTTAGTTCCTCATTCGTTTGCTTTTCGGTGGTTTGAGTGTTGTGGTCTTGGCTAGCCGTACAGCCATGTTTTGGTTTTCTGGTGGTTTGAGTGTTGCGGTCTTGGCTAGCCGTACAGCGATATTTTGGTTTTCTGGTGGATTTAAAGTGTTTTGTGGGATTCTCATTCTCTCCCTGGGGATATGATTCATTATCACGTTGGCGGTGATTATTGAAGTGTTTTTACACCGCCGTCCATCGACTGTGACAAGGTGTGTGCAGAACTTGTGGCAATGATGCTAGGTTCGGGGAGTGTTGGACCTGGTCTTCGGACAGGAACGTCGCCGGAGAAATTCGACATGACAGCGCTGTGTGTGGCCCGCTGTTCACATTAAGTCTGTTTTTGATGGACAGATGGTGGAGTTTAAATCAGCAGTGTTGGGCCCTTACTTTTCATTCACTTTTCACCAGTATAAATACCCCTCCTCCTCCCCCTTGACTCCCACGGATGATTATCTCTTGCTTTTTTGTAAGGGCTATGATCATGCATACAAAACTTTTGCCTCCTGCTTCTCTCTCTCTCTCTCTCTCTCTCTCTCTCTCTCTCTCTGTGTCCCCGTACCCTCCCCTTCCCCCCCTCTCTGTCCCCATTGCCCCCTCCCTCCCTCTCTCTCTCCCCGCGATTCAACAGACGGAAGTTCTTTTGCATTTGCCATTCAAGTGGGCCTACTCAGTATCCTCTATATAGTGTCACACACAAAACGTGTTGCAGAGGGGAAATCTCTCAGTTATACGACCAGCACGGCTCTGCCAGTCAGCGACAAACGTGTCTTGCCTCAGGACAGAATAGTTAAAAACACTGACCTCCGTCAATCAGGGAAACATAGCTGAAGAACTGCCACGATAAAGGGACAGAATCCAGTCAATAGGTCGGAGAATGTGCTGTGACCCGGTTTGCCCAGTCTCTTCCGCATACTAAGGCCAGTAGTGTTGACTCCGTGTTTGTAAGCTTTCACTGATGGGAAAAAAAGGAAAAAAATAAATCAGTGGGCCAGGTTTTGTGGTTTTATAGTATTTAGCATACATTTGTCTCCTTTATAAGCTAAACAACAAACTTACGTTCAGCAACTCACTCTTGGCTTTGCTATTGCTACGGGGTGAGGATTACACCGCATGAGCCCTGTCCATTATGTATCCACCCGATCGTCCAACACCTACAGGCAGATGGAGAAGCAAAGGGTCTTCAGGTAAAGAAGTGTTCTTGAGCTGGAACAGTTGACTAATGATCATGCAGGTATGTTCAGATGGAGCGCTTTGAAAGTGTCCGTCCGTGTGTGTGTGTGTGTGTGTGTGTGTGTGTGTGAGAGAGAGAGAGAGAGAGAGAGAGAGAGAGAGAGAGAGAGAGAGTTTGTGTGTGTGTATGTGCGTGTGTGTGTGTATGTGTGTGTGTGTGTGTGTGTGTGTGTGTGTGTGTGTGTGAGAGAGAGAGACAGAGACAGAGAGAGAGAGAGAGAGAGAGAGAGAGAGAGAGAGGAGGGCAGGGGAGGGGGCTGCGGTGGTTAGCTGTCAAACCGTTGTGGCAGCATACAAACGGATTGAGATCGCCGATCATAGAATCTAACCCCGACAGTCGTAAAATTTTGGGAAAACTGCGCATGTCATTTAAGTAGGTGAACGACGAGACAGCCGTCTACAAAATGACAATACATTTTAAAATAGAGACAGGACGAGAAAATGTTCATAGATGTACAAATGATCGCTGGATTTGTTTAATGTGATTACACGCGACACAGAGTGCTCTCTGCCTCTCTGTCTTTTTGTCTTCCTGTCTCAGTCTTTTCACTTCTCTGTCTCTATCTACCTTCTGCCTGTCTGTCTCTCTGTCTGTTTTCGGTCTGCATGAATCTCTCTGTGTCTGTGCTTCTGTCTCTGTCTCTTTCTGCCTCTTCCTCTGTCTGCCTGTCTGTCTGTTTCTGTCACTGTCTCTCTCTCTCTCTCTCTCTCTCTCTCTCTCTCTCTCTCTCTCTCTCTCTCTCTCTCTCTCTCTCTCTCTCTCTTTTTTTCGCGGTTTCTCTCAGTATCTCTCTGTCTCTTTATCTCTATATTTGTCTGTCTGTCTGTCTGTCCGTCCGTGCATCCGTCCGTCCTTCTGTCTTTCTGTCCGTCCGTCTCTGTCTCTGTCTGTCTCTCTCCGTCTGCATATTTTGTTTCTGCCTCTC
>JADBJO010001976.1:70000-72500 GCA_016801955.1 Conus betulinus | reverse complement strand
ATTCAACATGTTCTCATGATGAAGACAAAAAACATTCTGGATTAGGCTGAAGAATGCCTGTTCTGGCATGTAAATCACTAGAAAGTAGGACATACTCATCATTTTTCCAAAGGAGATTAACTAACATTCTCCAGTGGAATGAATGTGACACTTCATTTGGGCTGGATTGTAATAAGGCAAAATAGCAGGAGGAGTATAACAACTCGTTAAAATAACATCAGAATCAGCACCAAGAATAGTTCCAGCAAGTTCCACACGTGCAAAATGTTCACAATCTGTTTCGATTTCAACCACAAAGTCAGCATCCTTCTTCTTCTTCTTCTTCTTCTTTTCTTTACCGGCCCTAGAATACCGTCACTACATCTACCACGCGTTGACAGTTTCAGAAACAGAAGTAAAACACACGCAATATGAAAACTGTTCATAATCGTTGTCTTTTCACTGAAAAAAGTCCAGTGAATCACACAGTATTGAATTTACTCACATTGTCAATGAGAGAGAGAGAGAGAGAGAGAGAGAGAGAGAGAGAGAGAGAGAGAGAGAGAAGGTAGAGAGAGAGAGAAGAGAGAGACTCTACCCCCCCCCTCTCTCTCTCTCTCTCTCTCTCTCTCTCTCAAATGAACGTGGAAAATGCTTGTAGATATTTCGGGTTGTATATTTGCTATCGTTTTTTTTTTCTCATGTGTGGGTTTGATGATCTGGTGAGCAAAGGTAAACAAGCCGTTTAATTAATCTGAGTATAATTTATAGATTTTTTTATACACAGTCATTTGGTATGTTTAAGAAATGATCTGATTCAAAAGTTCTGCTGAAATGCATGTGTAAGAATGGCGTAGTCCATATTGAGATGATTGAACTGTTTAGTGTGTACAGCAGGTTCAAGACACAGAGTGTGCTGGGAATGTAACCTGAACAGGTTTTCCAGTGTTGCATTAATCAAATTCCGTTTCGCTGTCAGTGATCTCGATGTTCTTCCCATCAGGCACAGTCAGCGAACAGTTGTGTTTTTTTTCAATCTGGGATACTTTTTCTCCCACTCATTTTGATCAGCTAAATTAGCGCCTTACATATGCACATGAAGAAGACGGTGCTCGGAGATTTTCACACGTATATAAGCCTAATAGGCATATCCTTGCATGACATACATAACCCTTTTATTGTCCAAATAATCAGTGAAACTATGTTAAAGCAACACACACAAATCCATACATTAACGCACGCTAACACATATTTAAAGTATTCATACACACATACATACTCCCTCCCCCAAACAGACACACACATACATACTTCCTCCCCCAAACAGACACACATACATACTCCCCCCTCCCCAAACAGACACACATACATATAAAGTTTTATCACATCCCTTTTCTAGGACCTGGAAAGAAAATGAAATCGGGTTTCGCTTATTCTTCCCAAGGTCATGTTGATGTACGTGAAACCTATACCCTACATAATATTACCTAATCATGTTTAAGTAGGTTTTACTGCTGGCTTCTGAGACCAGAAACGAAATTCATAATGTGTGCAGTTTTCTTTTCTTTGTCAAGTGCTGACACAGAGATCTAAATACATGAAATGAAAACGTGACATACATGGTTATGCTCTGTTGCTAAGGAGGTTTATACAATGATTGTATTCTCCAACATATTTTGATGTGTAACCTTCTTAACATTTCTTGGTTGTATGTTTGATGGTTCTTATACTTATACATGTATGTTTATGTCTCAACCCTTTTGTAAGGGCTGTGCCATACAAACAAAACTTTTTTGCGTTCTGCGTCTCTCTCTCTCTCTCTCTCTCTCTCTCTCTCTCTCATCCATCCTTTCATTTTCATTCTCCCCCCCTCTATCTTCCTTCCGGTCACAAACCTTCACTTTGCCATCCCACGCCCACAGACTATGAGCGCGCACTATATGAGTCGAATGGCTGTTTAATGACAGCCTTCCTCACTACCTAGGAATACATTATCATACGATTGAAGGGACCGCACTTTCAGCTAAGACAGACAATGTCTTTCTGACCCAGATACAGATCTGTTGTTGCTTTTTTGAGCGATGTTCATGGGTACATTATGGGGTTATTCTCAAGTCTAATGATCCAAAATGTTGAAGTCATTCTGTGTGAATGAATTAAGTCTTATGATCGCAGATGTCGGAGTTCTCTGTGTGAATGCATTATCATAGTTGTAGGTATAACGACACTTTTGACAAGAGGCGACCGGTTTTGTCTGTGCTTTTTGACTGGCTTTTCATAATTTTTTTTCCTTTAGATTATGAAGTTAATTCTTGTCAACACGTAAGTTGCTGATTTTGTTATATCCCACAGACGTGCGCTTGCGAACACACACACACACACACACACACACACACACACACACACACACACACACACACACACAGAGTTTCAGTTTCATCAAGGAGGTGTCACTGCGTGCGAACTGGTCCATATACGCTACATCACATCCGCTAAGATTTGAGACCACACAGTGACACTG
>JADBJO010001976.1:52500-57500 GCA_016801955.1 Conus betulinus | reverse complement strand
GTGAGCCCTTGCTTTTAAGACAAGTGGTGTGTGCTCTTCGTTTTGCAACTTTTTTTTTTTTTTAAACGGGTCTTTCCGCATCTTTGTTTCGTGTAAGGATCTGACTGGATTTTGTCTGTCTCTCTCTCTCTCTCTCTCTCTCTCGTCTCTCTCAGCCTCTCCTCTCTCAGTCGAATCCTCTCTCTCTCCTCTCTCATCTTCGCCTCTCTCTCTCTCTCCTTTGTGTAAGCATACTGACTGGACTTGTCTGTCCCCTCTCAGTTATTTTTTTTTTTTGAATGAACTCTCTGAACTCTCTCAACTCTCATGAACTCTCTCCTAATAACTCTCGTGTCTCCTCTCTTTATGAACTCTCTAATAATGAACCTCCTCTCTCTCTCAGAACTCTCTCTTTTAAAAATGAATGAACTATATGAACTCTCAACTCTCTCCAGATTTTTTTTTTTAAAATGAACCTCCTCCTCAACTCTCCCTCTCGCGCTCCCCAGTTTTTTTTTCGTTTAATGAACTTGTTTTCGCTCAGTTTTTTTTTTTAATGAAACTCTCCTCCCTCATGAACCTCTCGCACTAAAAATGAACTCTCTCAATGAACTCTCCCTGGTTTTTTTTTTTTAAATGAACTCTCTCTCAAATGAACTCTCTCATCTCCAAAATTGAACTCTCTCGTCCTCCTCTCCTCTCATCCACCTCTCTCCTCCTTGAACCTCACTCCCTCTATGAACTCCTTGACCTCTCCGTCTCACAACTCTCTCTCAACTCTCTCTCATGAACATGAAACTCCTCTCAGGTCTATGACTCTCTCTCGTCATGAACCGTCCTCTCTCTCCTCTCTGCGCTCTAATGACTCGTCTCTAACTTGACGTGCTCTAACTCTCTCGTCACCTCTTCTGGGTTTTAATGACTCTCTCATGAAGCTCTCTCTCTCATGAGCTCTCTCTCTCTCCTCTCCTCTCACTCTCTCCTCCTCACTCTCTCTCATGAACTCTGCTCTCACTCGCCGTCGGGATGAACTCTCTCTAATGAACTCTCTCTCTAGCTCTCATCCTCAACTCTCTCTCTCTAGAAACTCTCTCCTCTCTGCTCAATTTTTTTTTTTTAATATGAACTCAACCCCTAATGAACTTTTTTTTTTAATGAACTCGTCTCTTGAAGCTCTCCTTTTTTTTCCTCTTGTTTTTTTTAATGAACTCCTCACTCTCCTCTTAAAGTTATTTAATGAACTCTCCTCTCTCCTCTCTCCAAGTATTTTTTTTTTAAAATGAAACTTTTTTTTAATGACTCTATTGAACTCTCGTCAAGTGAACTCTCTTTTTTTTATATAGAAGCTTCTTTAAAATGACTCTCTCTCTCTCGTCAATGAAGCTCTCTTCCATCTCTCCTCTGCGCTCCCGTCTCTTTTTTTTTTAATGAACTCAGTCCAAGCTCTCAATCCAGTTTTTTTTTAATTAACTCCTCTCACCTCTTATAAATGAACTCCTTTTTTTATGAACTCTCCCTGCTCTAACAATCGCTCTCCCTCTGAACTCTCCTCCTCTTAAGGAACTCCTCCTGCTCTATTTTAAAATGAACCTCTCTAACTTAATGAACTCTCGCTCTTTAATGAATTAATGAACTCTTCGATCTCACTCTCGACTTTAATTTTTTTAATTTTTTTTTTTCTATTTTTTTATTTTAACTCTATTTTTTAATTTTTTTCTCTCATTACTATCTCATTAAATTTTGTCATTTTTTTTTTTTTATTTTTTTTTTTTTTTTTTTTTTTGGTATTTCTCAATTTTTTTTTTTTTTTTTTTTTTTTTTAATTTATTTTATTTTTTTATTTTTTTATTTTGTGTATTTTTTATTTTTTTTATATTAGTTTTTTTTTTTTTCTTGAGGCTATTTTTAAAATTTTATTTTTAATTTATATTTTGTTTTTTTTTTTTGATTTTTTTTTTTTTTTTAAATTTTTATTTTTTTTTTTTTTTATTTTTTTTTTTTATTTTTTTTTTTTTTTTTTTTTTGTTTATTTGTTTTTTTTTTTTTTTTTTTTTATAATTTTTTTTATTTTTTTTTATTTAACTATTTAGTTTTTATAATTTTTTATTTTATTTTTTTTTTTATTTTTTTAAAATTTTTTAATTAATTTCTCTCTATTTTTTTTGCAGATATTTTTGTTGTTAATTTTTTTTATTTACTATTTTTTTTTGTTGATTAATGAACTCATTTTTTTTTTTAAATGAACAATTTTTTTTTTTTTTTTCGAATTTATTTTTTTTTTTTTTTTTTTTTCATCTCATTTTTTTTTTTTTTTTTTTAATGAATAATTTTTTTTTTACTCTCTCGAAATATCATAACTTTTTTTTATATTATTTTTTTAATATTTTTTTTTATATTTTTTAAAAGAGATTTTTTACTTTTTTTTTTTTTTTTTTATTTTTTTTTTTTTATTTTTTTTTTTTTATTTTATTTTTTTTTTTTTTTTTAATAAATTTTTTTTTTTTTTAATGAATTTTTTTTTAAATTCTTATTTTTTTTTTTTTTGTTTGTTTTTTTTTTATTTTTCTATTATTTTTTATTTTATATTTTTTATTTTTTAATTTTTTATTAATTTTTTGTTTTTTAGTTTTTGTTATAAGCTCTTGAAATTTTTTTTTTTTTTTAATTATTTAATTTCACTTTTTTTTTTATTTTTTTTATTTTAAATATGAACTCTCCATTTTTTTTTTTATTTGATATAGGGGGGGGGGAGAAAATGAATTTTTTTTTTTTTTTTTGGAATTTTATTATATTTTTTATTTTTTTTAGCAACCGCATTTATTTTTACCGATTTGTTTTTTGAGTTGTCTCCGCGTTTTTTTTTTTCGCAAAATTGTAAATAAGATTGCTTCGAATGAACTCCCTCACCTGAACATCTCTCTCTCCATTTTTAGAAATTATAAAACTCTCAAATTTTTTTTTTTTTTTTTTTTTTTTTTTTTTAATTTTATAATACATTTTTTTTTTTGACATTTTTTTTTTTTTTTTTTTTTTTTTTTGAACTCGTATCTGTTCGTTTAATTTTAATATTTTTGTTTTTTTTTTTTTTTTTTTTTTTAATTTTTTTTATTTCGGCGTAATTTTTTTTTTTTAAATATTAAATGAACTCTCTCCCTGCTCTCTCTCATAACATTTTAAATGAACTCTCCCTCGGGACTCAGGTTTTTTTTTTTTTTTTACATGAACTCCTCTTCTCGCTCTATGAACTCTCTTAATGAACTCTCTCTTGAACTCTCGCGCTCTCTCCGTAACCTCTCTCTCAACTCTCTCTCCAATTAATCTCGCTCTTTTTTTTTTATAATGACCATCTCAATGTTTTTTGTAAATGAACCTCTCTCTCACATGACCTCTTCTCCTAAGTCTTTTTTTTTTATTTTTCTCACTCTGCAGTTTTTTTTTTTAATGAACTCTACTCTAATAATCAGTTTTTTTTTTTAATGAACCTCGCTCTCTCTCGGATTTTTTTTTTTTTTGGTTTAATGAACTCTTTAATGAACTCGCAAACTCATCCTCTCCTCTCTGGGTGTAATTTTTTTTTTTTTTTTTAATGATTTGAATGAACTCTCGCGCTCTCAAGTTTTTTTTATTGTTAAAAATGAACTCTCTCAGTTGTTTTATTCTCAGTTTTTCTTTTTAATATGGACTCCTCCTCCTCACCTCTCCTGTTTTTTTAATGAACTCTCTCAAGTCGCTCATGAACTCTCGTCTCTGAATAATGAACTATTTAAAATTTTAATTTAATGAACTCAATGAACTCTCGATCCGTTTAATGACTCATCGGAAAACCGGATTTTTTTTTAGTTTAAAGGAAGACTCTCGATCTCTTATTAGTTTTTTTTTTTTAATGAACTATAATGAACTCTCTTCTATGACGCTCTCTCCAAAATTTTTTTAATTACCGTCTCCTTAGGTTTTTTTTTGGCCTCTTTTTTTTTAATGAACTCTCAACTCTCTATGACCTCCTCATTTTTTTTTAAATTTTTTTTTAAGATGAACTCAACCTAACTCTCTCCTATGAACCTTTTTTAATAATGAACGCTCTTTTTTTTTTTAAATAATTAAATGAACTTCCTAATGAACTCTCTAATGAACTCATCGAAACTTTTAATGAACAACTAATGTTTTTTTTTAATATATGAAACTCTCGCTTCTCTCTCAACGTTTTTTTTTTAAAATGGAACTCTCTCTCTCGCTCCACTGCAACGAGTTTTTTTTTTAATGAACTCTCATCACGTTAAGGAACTCTAATGAACGCTCAAGTTTTTTTTTTTAATGAACTCTCTCTCACTCATTTTTTTTTTAATGAAGCTCTCTCTGTTTTTTTTTTATAATGAACTATGAACCATCCTCTCATGAACTCCTCTCTCAGGCTCTCTCTCTCAATGAACTCTCATCGTACTCTCATCATCTCTCACTCGCTCTCTCAAGGGCATAACTCCTCTTCTCTCTCTCTCGCGTCTCTCTCGTCCAGGTCTTCTCTCGCATCTCCCCCCCCCCCCCCAACCTCAGCGCGCGGCATCGCTCTCCTCCCCCCCCCCCCCCACGCGCCCCCCACTTTGTGTAAGGGCATCTTAATTGATTTTTCTGTCTCTGTCAATCTCTTTACTAGGCTCCGCTTCTCTCTCATCTCTCTGTCTCGGTCCCGTCTCTCTCTCCAACCGTCTTCCTCATCTCTCTGTGTGTGTGTGTGGGTGTGTGTGTGTGTGTGTGTGTCCGTGTGTGTGTGTTGTGTGTTTGCCCCCACATATAAAGTCGCCAACTAGCAAAAAACTTTCAATCTGTGGCACCTCCCTGTTTTTGTTTTTTTTTTTTTTTTTTTTTTTTTTTTTTCGTAAAGCCATGTTTTCTTGTTTAAGAATCGCCCAGTAGTTTTTTTTCTAATACATTCCGGCAATTTTTATTATCGGAAAAGTTTTTAAAAAACTGATAACTGATTTGATGAAATCGAAATCAAACTGCCGCCGTAGAATGTGGTATTATCG
>JADBJO010001976.1:40000-47500 GCA_016801955.1 Conus betulinus | reverse complement strand
CTCCTCTCCTTCTGCCTCCTCGTACTGTTCCTTGCAGTAAGGTTTTTTAAAGTCCTGCTTATCTTGATACATGACCCTACCATCTCACTTTCCTTCTTTTTTTCACTGTGGACAACAGTTCTTCGTATGGTCCCATGGTTTACCTTACTCTGGTCTGGACCTTCAAGTTGGTAATGTGGTCTTTGTATGAGATGCCAAAGACCTTGCGGAAGCACCTCATCTCTAATGCCTGAATCCTCCGAAGTTCAGCTGTCACAGTCCACGTGTCACAGGCACAAAGAAATGTGGCAATGCATGCACGTCAGGGTAAATCCTCCATGCATGGCGACATCTTTAGAACTCCAGAGTAAAGACTTAGATTAAAATGGTTATTGATTTTCAAGATTTGGGCATTTTGATGGACGATTTTGTAATAAATGTAATGTTTTCAAGCCCTGAAATTCTTTAGCCTTGTGTCCCCTTTTATAGTTGAAATCGGAATTACATCTGGTACTGAGCAACTGGATAAGTTAAAGACAAGCAATGTTACTGAGATGTTTTATCACATGGTGTATAAAGCTGAAGTGGAACCTTTCGTTTTCGTTGTCGTCTTCTTCTTCCTCTTACTCCTTTTCCTCCTCCTCCTCCTTCTCCTCCTCCTTCTTTAATTTCTTTTTCTTCTTAGTATAGTAGTCTTCTTCTTCTTCTTCTTCTTCTTCTTCTCTTCTTCTTCTTCTTCTTTCTTCTTCTTCTTCTCACCATTATTCTTCTGTGTAGTTTTTTTTCTCCTTCTTTGCCTCCTCCTCCTCCTCCATTCATCCTCCTTCTTCTTCTCCACCTATCCCACCTATCCCTCCTCATCCTCCATCTCCTCCTCTCTTTTTCCTCCATGACATGATCCTTAATACCCTGATTGAACAGGTAGTGTGTGTTGTGGTCAGATGAGTGTCACCCCGTCTTGTTAGTCACATCAAAGTAGTTTAGATAGCATAGTCGGTTAACTGGTTGTGTTGGCTGACTGCACGAGAGATTCCATAGTTCGTTGAGCACCATGCTTCACAGCCAATCGTTCCTGTCGTCCTTTCAAACCTAGTGGACAATGGTCTTTGCACTTTTATTCCCCACCTCATCTTGTGTTTGACAGAAGGTCCTGTCTTCAGATTATCAAGTAATCTGCTTCCCTCCACTCCCCCCATCCTCTTCCCATCCGTCCAGCATCACCAGGTCCGTCTTTCCTGATGTACGGGCGATTCCAGCAATTGTTACTTCTGCGATTGAGGACGGGTTTAGATCTTCTCTGTTTCCTTCTTCGGATACGAGAATAAGGAAATGTGCGGGGGAGAGGAGGGGGGAAAGAAAGTTAGAAAAATAGGAGAGGGGGGTGGGAGGACAGGAAAGGGAGTGGAAAAAAGGGGGGAATGGGCGTGGGGAATGGAAAGTGGGAGTTCAAAATAGGGGGGAGTGGAGCTAGGAACGTTAAAGAGTATGATGTGACAGGTAAAGAGGAGAAGGGGGCGGGGGGGAGGGGGAAAAAAAGGTGTGGAGGAACAGAGATATATACAAGCACAGAAAGTGAGAGAGAAGGAGATACATCTCCCTGCTCTTGGCGTGGTTCTCCCCATCCCCTCAATCAGACAGATTGCCCCAACCCCCGTTTCATTCCTCATCACCATCCCGTTCTCACCCGCCCACCCCTTCGGCTTACCCGCCGCTCTTCCTCGGCCCCCTCCCCCCCATCCCCCCACCCCCCGCCGCCCCCCTCCCCCTCCCACACACACAGACTGAAGCATCATGCCAGACAGAAACTGCTTGACAGATGCCTTTTACGGTGCCACGTGGACCACTTCCTGTTTTGCTAGACCAGCTTTCGTTTAACGGGAAGGGGGGGGGGGGGGGGGGGGGGGGGGGGGGGGGGGGGGGGGGGGGGGGGGGAAGACTTGTCTGACTAGACTTAGATCGTTAATTTAACTGATATTTTGCCAACACATGCAGCGGAAACGTCCCTATATATTTATAGCTCAGACACTTTGCTCTTCTATTGTGTCTCGTTGTCTTGAATGTCAGATGGATCTTTTTTTCTTCTTCGTGTCTATCTTTTTCGTCGTCTGTCGTTCTTTCTTCTTTTTTTTTTCCCTCTTTATTTTTTATCCCCCCCCCCCTTTTTTTGGGGGGTGGGGGGGGGGGGGGGGGGGGGGGGGGGGAGGGAGGAAGGATATTCTTAATTCAGGCGCACCTCTGATGTCTTTTTATGCTTATTCATCGAGTTCGATATGTTTAAAAAAAATATTTGTCGGTTAGCAATGGAGAACGATGGCTTGCCAGTCTCGAAACGTTTGATGCTGACTTTATCAACACGTCCGGTATCTCACTCACCCCCCCCCCCTCCCCCCCTCCGTCACCTAATATACCCAGGGCGCACAGTCATGAAAGGAGTGGAGGAAAGAAAGGACAGGGAGATGGAGGTGGAGAGGAGTCGAGGGGGATGCAGAGGAGGGGGAGGGGGAAGGGTCGTCGTCAGACAGAGCTTCACGGTGAACTAAACCAAACAACAGTAACATGCTAAGAATTAAATGTTTGACTATGACTACATTTGTTTTCGTTGATATGTCTTTTACTCCATAAACGTGTTTTTTTTTTATTTCTAGGATGATAAATGGCTCTCTGTTTCGTAATGCTGCGCCATTAGTATTTGCTCTCCGTCTACGTGAGCTTTATGTAATGTACATGTTTTGCAAGACCGAGTCTCCGTGTGTGGGTGTAAGCATTGTCAGGCGCAAATATATCCAAGATCGCAAGTGTTTGAAAAAAAAAAGCGACATTAAATCAGCTGCAACAAAACGAATGATTTGGTATGACACAAAGTGCAGTTTAAAGCATTTGAATGCATGGCGCAAAGTGTATTAAAAAACGTTAGTTTATATTTTAGCAGTATAATGAAGCATTGAACTGCATTGTCCTCTATATCATGCATTCAGAATTCAAATCATACATTGCTACGTATTATATTATGCATAAAGGCGTGAAATCACACGTTGTTGACACATCAAGTATCAGCAAGAATGGAATAGCACCTTCATGAATTAAAGTGTTAACCTGTATGACGTTGACATTTTTTGTATTGAAAGCGTTGAATTGCACAATATTAATATCATGCCTTAAAACGTGTCTAATTGCATGATGTTGACATATCGTTCACCAAAAGCGTCAAACTGCACAAACATTGATATATTAAGCATTAGTAATTGTGAGATGCACGATGTTAGTAATTAATGATCTCCAAATGTTAGACTGCTCGACGTCAGTACTTTATGCATTAAAAGCGTTAATATCATGTTGATATATTGTTGTTGTTTTTTCATCCCCACCCCTTTCTTATCATACTTCGGTTGCTTACGGTTCATAGATCATCATTTTTTCCCATTTGTTGTGTTTTAATTTATTGATTAATTAACTATAACTAGACATCTCTCTCTCTCTCTCTCTCTCTCTCTCTCTCTCTCTCTCTCTCTCTCTCTATATATATATATATATATATATATATATATATGTATATAATTCTCTCTCTCTCTCTCTCTCTCTCTCTATATATATATATATATATATATATATATATATATATATATATATATATATATATATATATATATATATATATATATACATTCATACATACATATCAAGATACTGATATATTATGCATTAGAAATGTAGAAGTACATGATGTTGAAATATTATGCATTAAACGTGTTAAATTCCACGACAATCGATAAATTATCCAATAAAAAAGTTACATTGTACGACGTTGAAATGTCATGCTGTATGAGTGTTCACTTAAACAATGCAAATATAATGAATATGCCTTAAAAAAAAAAAGAGGAACATTGCACTATACTGATGTAAACAATGCAGACATAGTATGCCTCAAAAGAGGAAAATTGCACCATACTGATATAAACAATGCACACATATTATGCCTTAAAAGAGGAACATTGCACTACATTGATATAAACAATGCAGACATATTATGCCTTAAAAGAGGAACATTGCACTACATTGATATAAACAATGCAGACATATTATGCCTTAAAAGAGGAAAATTGTACTATACTGATATAAATACGCACTCAAAACGTAAAGTGGCACATTTTTTTGTTATAGAAGGTTTAATGACATAATGTTGATAGGATTATCCAAAGACGACTTGTGTCTAGGGCAAGGATTATGTGTTGAGAGTGTTTCTCTGATTCCATGCACGTGTATTATGCATCACAAGCATTTGTGGCGTGTTGATAGTATATTTTATTACGCATTACTAATATATTACATGTTGAAAAACATTAAAATGCACGGTATCGGTATGTTCTGCTTTGAAAGCGTTACACTGCATGCAGATAATGTATTTTAATTTGAAAGGGAGTAAAACTGCTGTTGTTGAACTATTATGCATTGAAACGTTTACACTTAGCACTGAAAAAAAGTTGCGATTATACAATATGACTACGCTATTCCTATAAAAGTGTTGAATGACATAAAGTAAACACAGTGCGCTTTAAAGGCATCAAATTGCATATAGTTAATTTGTCAGTCGTTCAAAAGCGTAAATTACGCGTAACTGATCAGTTACACGTTAAAATGTGTTAATGGCATGTTGTTAGCATATTCTGCAGTTAAGAGCATTAACTGAAACCTTTTTGATGTGTTTGATTTTAAAGAAGAAGCCGTTGAATTGCGCATTGTTGATAGATTTTGCATTTTAAACGTCTTAGTTTGCGATGTTGATATATTCTGCACACACAAAAAAAACAAAAAAACACTAAATGGCATGTTATTGATATGCCTTTTATTTCAAAAGCATTCTGTTGCTGATATAATGTGGATTACGAAACACCTAAATCGGACTTTTGTTGATGTGTTACCGTATCACAGGCGTTGAGAGAGCGCATGGTTCATGTGTTACGGAATTAAAAAGTGTTCAACTACACATTGTTGATATTATAGAGCATCAAAAATGTTAAATTGTACGATATTGATATCACGTATCATTAAAAGCGTTAAGCTGCACAATGTTGGTATTTTGTGTAAAAAATCAAAAAGCCTGAAACGGCGCTTAGCTGATATAAAAGGATTACCTTGCGCTTGTTTCATATTGCATGTACATTTTTTTTTTTAAGAAAAAAGGCCTTAACTTGCACTTTGTTTATGTATAGAACACCTTGGATTTCACAAGCTGGTATCACTTACCAAAGGCCTTAACTGCACGCTGTTCAAATGCAATTCAATTCGCGGAGTCGATAGAAAAACAGTGTATGCTTCGTTTTTATTGTTGGGATCTTCGATCAGGCTCTTGTTTTTGTTTGTTTGTTCATGTGAGGCTAGGTGCATTGTAGTGTTCGGTTTGATCATTTGTTTATTCCTTCATTCTTTCCAGATTTTCCGAAACAAGATGGCGCAATTTCGTGGCGACATTTCGCTGTAAGAAAAACGGCGTTCCCCTGTCTGCGGCAAGATGAAGACGGGCGTTAGCAATGCCACATAGTGTTTTTTTTTTTTCTTTCTTTGTTTTGTCTTGGGTTTTTTTTTTTTTTTTTCGTTTGTGTTTTCCTTTTTCTTGTCTTTTTTCTCTCGACAAACAGACTAGGGCCTAACAGAAAGTAACTAACGGCTGTTCGGTGTTGGTTTTCCGTGTCTGCGCTGCTGAGGAGTTTGCTCCCCTGCCTTGAAAAACGGATGTTTGCAACAAGGTTAAAAAAAAAATTAAGGGGGAGGGGGGGGAAGAAAAAAGGAGAAGAAAGTGTAAAGGTCGTGTTGCGCTGCCTGTGTCAACGGCCTTAGAGGCAGCGTTCGGTCTGTCTGTCTGTCTGTCTGTCTGTCTCTTTTTGTTTGACTGTTTTTCAGTCTCAGTCTCTTAATTCTCTGTCTGTCTAACAGTCTGTCTGTCTGTCTATCAGTCTGCCTGTCATTCTCTCTCTGTTCTGTCTCTGTCTCTTTTCTGTCTCTGTCTCTCTCTCTCTTTCTCTCTCTCTCCTCTCTCCTTCTCCCTCTCCCTCTCTGTCTGTCTTTGTCTCCGTCTCCGTCTCTGTGTTTCTCTCTCTCTCTCTCTCTCTCTCTCTCTCTCTCTCTCTCTCTGAACATTGCCTGATCATACATTTTTCTCTTTATGTCTTTCTCCAGGCTTTTGCCCACCACCCCTACCCCCATCTCCTCCCGTCCACACCCAAGGCCTCTGTCTCTGTCTCTGTCTCTTTCTCTCTCTCTCTCTCTAATGTCAAGTTCCCGTTCTTTTGCATGGATTGGGCTATTAAGTTTACAGAAATACTTTTCTGTCTAGTGACGATAACAATTCTCTCTGTGTCTCTCTCCATCTCTCTCTCTCTCTCTCTCTCTCTCTCTGTATGTGAGTGCGCGCTCGTGCACGTGTGTGTGTGTGTGTGTGTGTGTGTGTGTGTTCACGCATACGCACGCACACCCTTGTGATTGTGTGAGTGTGTGTGCGTGTGATGTATTTGCTATGTATATGTACCTTCGGAAGTGCCTGTCTGCGTGTTTCAGGCTTGCCTTCTTTGGGAAGAAATTATAATTATATGGATGACGTCAATGACCGATAGGCTTTCCCTGCGGCTGTCATGTTGCCCTCGTTAGAAGCTATTCATGGCCAATCTACTTAGCTTTGACATACAGAGAGCCAGCCAAGAGGGGAGGCACACACACAGACATTAAGGGCAGCAGAACAGTGAGAAACAGATAGCCAGACAGTGCGTCTGTCTGGAGAGGCAAAAAGAGGAGAGAGAGAGAGAGAGAGAGAGAGAGAGAGAGACAGAGAGAGAGAGAGAGAGAGAGAGAGAGAGAGAGAGAGAGAGAGAGAGAGAGAGAGAGAATAAAAGGGGCTGGGAGTGGGGCTGGGGGTTGGGAACGTTCCTCGTGGGCGCAGCGTGGACACCGATTTACGTGCAGTGCCTTTCCCGAGTGGGCCTCACGCGGCACAGGACCCCGTGGCCACTCAGCACAAAGACGGCCGCCCGGGCCGCAAGTAAGACACCAGCATCACGACTCACATCGAAAGAAAAAAAAATAGACATTGACTCTCTACGAACGAACAACTTCACCCCAGGCTTTCAGCCCGTGAAAACGACTACCCTGGGTACATCCTGCCCATGCTGAAAGAAGACTCCACGTGCTACAGCTGACAGCTTGTCCCTAAAAGCATTTGCTCTGAGAACGTTAAACTCAGCCTACTAGGTAGACAGACAGACGGAAGGGAGGGGGTCGAAGGGAAGAGAGAGAGAGAGAGAGAGAGAGAGAGGAGAGAGAGGAGAGAGAGAGAGAGAGAGAAGGGCCGAAATTCAGATAGAAAGGGGGTAGTATAGGCAGAGAGAGACAGGGACACACACACACACACACACACACACACACACACACACACACACACACACACACACACACACACACACACACACACACACACACACACACACACACACACAGAGAGAGAGAGAGAGAGAGAGAGAGAGAGAGAGAGAGAGA
>JADBJO010001976.1:32500-35000 GCA_016801955.1 Conus betulinus | reverse complement strand
ACCTGGTTGGCTGGTTGGTGGTTGGTTGGCCTGTTATCTTGCTGACTGGTTGTTTGGTGGTTGGTTGACTGGGTGATTGGTTGGCTGGTCAGTGGGTTGGCTGTTTGATTAGCTGATTAGGTTGTTGGATGGCTGGTTTGGTTGGTTGTTTGGCTATTTAATGGTCCAGTCGACCGGTTGTTTGGTTGGTTACGCTGGTTGGTCAATTGGTTTGTTAGTTGATTGGTAGGTTGGTTGATAAATTGATTGTTTAGCTGCCTGGTTGACTGGATAATTAGTTGACAGGTTAGCTGCGTACACGTTCGAGCACACTCACACACACACACACACACACACACACACACACACACACACACACACACACACACACACACACACACACACACACACACACACACACACACACACACACGCGCGCGCGCGCGCGCGCGCCTGCACACACACACACGTGCGCGCGCACACACACACACAGGCATACAGAGAGAGAGAGAGAGAGAGAGGGGGGGGGGGTTAAACAGTCTTACCGAGGATAGACAAAAACCCCATATAATCAGACTGCCCGATTTGTTTCTTTGCTAGTGATCTGCATTGTATAACGTTGTGATGTATTGCACTGCAGTGTTTTGCAATGCACTGCTTTGCATTGTATATATGAAAGAACATTTCTTGTGGTATTAATAATTTGTGAAATTCTGGGCTGATCATTCAGATGACAGTGTGGCCATAGTACAGCGTCAAACGTCAGAGCAGCTCCTGTTGGCCTCACGTGTGAGTCATAATGGCTGTCGGGGGCTCAGGGAAGCAGAAACGGAGAACCAAAAAATAAAATAAAATAAAGATTGAAATCACTCGAATGTTTTTCATGTCATTTCAATGTACGAGGTAACGATAAACAATCCTAACCACCATGTGCTGTCTGGTTTCACGTGCAGTTCCACACCAAGCAGGATCCAGATGTGAGGGCGGATCAAGGGTCACGGCTTGGGCGGTAGTCTGCAGAGATGGCCGGCGACCACGCTCTTCGGTCCGGAGAAAACCACAGTCCTCCCCCGCACTGCTCACGCCCTGCTCCTGGTCCTGGCCCTGAACAACCTTCCGCACACAGCCTGGAAGACTGGGGGCGAGGTGAAGACATCGGTGATCACTTTCATTCTTCGCTTTCCACTGTGACCAGCGGAGAGGAATCAGACAGGGGTGTCGAATGTGCGAGAACTTTCTTGGACCACACTGCAGCGTGTCCGAGGGTGGGTGGGTGGCCAAGTAGAGTGCCACAGATGGAACGCCTGAGGAGAAAGTCTGGCGGGGACAAAAAAGCCAGATCCCGAGAGACGATTGAAGGCGACGAGGTGCCGGTCAGACGGAGGTACAGCAGCGGCGATGGCGGCGTAAGCCCCTCCCCGAGGGAGGATGTGGGGATGCACTACAACGGGGGGTGGGTGGGTGGGGGGGGGTTTCGATTCTGGCAGTGAGGGGCAGTACGAACGGTGGAAGACGAGGACGACGAGCGTGTCCACCACCACCAGTGAAACCAACTTCTGCATCAACGCCGATGACGGGGACACGGAGGACGGCGACGACCAGTGGAGCACCAGGCGGTTCTCTACGGACGACACCTTCCACACCACCTTCAGCGACAGCGGCGTGGACCGCGTGTGGACATTCACCTCGGACGACGCGAGCACGCCGAGATCCGACGTCAACACTCTCGAGTCCAAATGGCGCGTCAGTTTTGAGGGCAACGAACCCAGGACGAACATCGACGACCTGATCCAAGACATGGACCAGGAGGAGAAGTGGGCCTTCGGGCAGCAGTGGCTGGAGGGGAAGAAGGCCAGCCCCGTGTCTAGCGTGGACGCCTGGACTCCAGTCCGGACCGTTAGTGATTCGTCGCTGGGTATGGTGGGAGACACTGAATACGCCAACAGACACGAACACGCCTGGAAGTTCCAGAACTCTTTTCTGGATGGATCCACAAACAGGCAGTACTATTCCTCAAAATGCCCCAACACTGACCCAGAAAGTATCTGTGCAAGCTGGCGGCGGCTATCCTCTTCAAATCTGCAAAAGAGTCTGGATGGAAATGCCAACGAAGAGGATTCTCAGAGCGTGACTACAGAAAGCACAGACACCGATTCCGTGTTTCGGAGGGACGGGACGGAGAGTCTCAACGAAAAGAGACGGAAATTCTTGAGGGAAATGGCCCTGAGAGGCCATGGCCTGGCCATCGAGAGGCTGACGGCGGGCTACGTTCCTTCGTGGAGGGAACAGCGAGCGGAAGTCATGTCCGCCCTCCAGCAGCCCTGCCCAAAGACACTGGACAACCCGGGCAATGGCTGTAAAGAACTTGACACATCTGGCTCAATGAATCACAGGCGTGCACCAGAACCCGCCCAACGCACCACTCTTAGTGTCAAAGCGAACAACACTTTGCCTGCAGACGATGGCCGAGATGGCCCGACAGTCACTCCCCGATTTTACACACAATCGCCACCGCTCGATC
>JADBJO010001976.1:20000-27500 GCA_016801955.1 Conus betulinus | reverse complement strand
GCAACAAAAGTACTAGCATAGATTAGGCGCTTTTTATACTTATCAGTACTACTCAGTGGTAAATGTCACACATGCACGCGCACACACACACACACACACACACGCACGCACGCACGCACGCACGCACGCACGCACGCACACAGATAGAGAAAGATTTTCACAATGATCCTTTTTTCTTGCTTGCGTTGGAAAAGATGATGCCCAGAATAAGCCCTTTTTTAAAAACTTCGACGGCGTTATTATGAATTGCTATAAAGACAAACACCCAACACGAACGTCCTGCATGAAAACAAAAGACACGATCACTTGCTAGCATTCCCGTAGAACATTTTTGCTTGACAGCAAGCGAGGATAACAATCAAGGTGAAAAAAACTTATGAAAGGAATCAAAAACACAGTCAAAGGTGCGGTTGAGTTGATGCGATTCACAAGAAAAGAGAGAGAGAGAGAGAGAGAGAGAGAGAGAGAGAGAGAGAGAGAGAGAGAGAGAGAGAGCTCAGAACTCAGAAAACCTTTATGCTATCAAGGGACTGTCAGTTAACGCAGAGCCTATTCTTCCACCCTGTCCTTGCTCAACTAAATCATGCGATGAGATGTTGGAAGAAAAAAAAAAAGAAAAAAAAAAAAAAATAAGGGAGAAAAGGGAGAGAGAGAGAAATGAGAGAGAGAGAGAGAGAGAGAGAGAGAGAGAGAGAGAGAGAGAGAGGATTGGGGATTCATTATTATTATGCGTGTGATGTGGTCTTTTCGTTGAGTGTTACGGATCATAGCTCCTCCATCATCATTAAAAAAAAAAAATAAATAAAAGCAGGAAGAGGGGGAGGGGAGAAAGGCAAACAATCGCGTGCGTGGCGGGCCTGCCCAAGATGCAGCGGCAACCGCAAGTGCTGCTAGAATCGAAGCTGCTCGACAGCCAAGAGCGTCAATCTTTTCCTTTTCTTCCATCCTGACCGAGAGCTCAAGACCACTTCAGTTGCCTCCCTTTCAGTGAACTGTCAGCCGCGAGCGTGGTCAGAGGTCAACGCATCACAGCAAGGCGGCCAGTGTGCTTGCTATGAAGTGTCGTGTGAGGGAAGGGATCCGCGGAGCGGAAGATGTGTGTATGGAGACTGGGGAGGGGGGGGGGGGGATGATGTTACAAAAATATGGATGATTTACTTCTAATTTGTTAATCGTTAATTTCTGCTCTCAATGTCTCGATACTGACAACTTGGGTGGCTAGATGTGACTGAAGACAGTTGAATGAAAAATGTATGTTTCTTTCTGTTAGTGTGTGTGTGTGTGTGTGTGTGTGTGTGTGTGTGTGTGTGTGTGTGTTGTTCGTCTGTTTTGTTTGCCTGTCTGTCTGTCTGTTTGACTTTCTGTCTGTCTCTCTCTCATTCTCTCTCTCTCTCTCTCTCTCTCTCTCTCTCTCTCTCTCTCTCTCTCTCGCTCGCTCGCTCGCTCGCTCGCTCGCTCGCTCTCTTCCTCTGTCTGTCGTGCCCAGCCCCTCCCCCCTCTCCCCCAACACACACGCAAGCACGCACGCACGCACGCACGCGCGCGCGCGCGCGCGCACACACACACACACACACATATAAGTGAAGGTCTGGACCATTGCATAAGAACACCACCTGTAACTAATAGCATATCATCTGTTTCATGTTGTGCCGTTATGGTAAAATTCTCATCAAATTTAATTTTGAATCTTGCTTCAGTCTATCTACCAAAAGGACCCAATAACGAAAACACAGAATGGTTGAGGGAATATCAGGATCAAAGGGATAAATGGTCATAGGAGGTGACTTTAACGCTCATGCGCCTTTTTGGGATAACAACTGTTCTTTCGTTTCAAATAATCGATTATTAGATAATATTGCAGACTCCATTTTATGCATACTCAATAATGGGAATATTACACGTATACCTGATATAGCTACCCATAATCCCTCCGCCATTGACTTAACATTTGCCTCTCCATCACTGGCAGTAAACTCTTCATGGGAAACAGGGAATGATCCTCAAGGATCAGACCACGTTCCTATAACAATATCACTGAATAATAAAAAAATGAGGACAAAGAATATTTTGAAGAAGATATGATTCCAAAATACAATGATAAATGTGCAGATTGGTCTCTTTTTAAAGATAGTCTTAGAAACATGGATATAGAGTTTTCATCTGTGGATAATATAGACGACCAGTATAAACGTTTCTGTAAATACATTCTTGAAGTAGCAAATACATCAATTCCAAAGCTAAAAAGCACAAATTCAAGAAGCATACCGGGAATGTTTGGTGGAACAAAAGAATGTGAAATTGCAAACAACAAGAAAAAAGAAGAAGCATTTAAGCTTTATTGCAAAAAAGAGGTCAGTAAGTAACCATAAGAAAATGAAGAGTCTGGAAAGGAAAGTGATGATGTAATAGAAAATGCTAAGATGCAAACACTGGAATAACTTTTGTAATTCTGAAATTAGAGATTGTAAAGATATGGGGAAAACTTGGGAAGAGATAAAAGCTATGAAAAATGGATTTGTATCTCCTCAGTATCCCCATAAAAATAAACAATAATAATATTCCTAGAGCTGCAGAAAAAAGCAGAAGCCTTGTAAAACATGTTTGCTAATGTTAGCTGCCCTGAGGGACTGACAGATACTGATAGAAATTATAGGATGCATGAAGAAAAACGTGAAGCAAATACAGAAGGAACACAGGATAAGTGCAATAATCTTAATGCTTCTTTAACAATAACAGAACTAAAAGAAACTATACGACAAATTCCAAATAAAAAATCATCTGTAGGATTAGATGCAATATCTAATCAGATGTTAGGGAATTTGCCGAAAAATTTTATTGATTTTCTTCATGAATTATTTGATAAATGTTGGAGAAGTGGTGTGAAATGCCGAAAATCTGGAAACAGACAATTATTGTCCCTATTCACAAACAAGGTAAATCTACTAACGATATTAAGAACTATAGGCCTATCGCATTAACATCCCATGTCTGTAAACTCTCAGAAAGAATAGTTCTAAATAGGCTTGTACATTATTGCGAAAAATATGATGTAATTCCAATTAACCAAGCTGGCTTCCGAAAAGGAAGATCAACAACAGAAATCTTAGTAAAATTAGCTACCAATATAAAAAAAAAAAATTTGCCAGACGTAAATGTATATTAGCCACCTTTTTTGATATAAACAAAGCGTATGACCAAGTGTGGCATTTCCAGCTCTTGAACAAAATTAAAGACATTGGCCTGTCTGGAAACATATATAACTATATTAAATGTTTTTTGCAAGACAGGGTGATACAAACTAGAATAGGGAAAACTTATTCAACATCCAGAAACTTATCAATGGGAATCCCTCAAGGGTCAGTTCTAGCTCCTCTTCTCTTCACCATATTAATGTATGATTTGCCAAGTAAAGATATCGAACAATGTTGTGCTTGTTCAATATGCGGATGATATATGCATGTGGATGGAAAGTAACTCTGAAAAAGAAAACACCCCAGCGTAGTATAAATTATATAAAAAAAATTTATCAACGCGAGCTTGACAAGATGGGTGAATATATGAAGCTAAATGGGCTAAGTCTATCTTATGAAAAAAAAAAACAAACATCATTCTCTTTAACAAATGGCTTAAATCCAGATAGAATGCCCCCGTCTTACTTTTGGGAAATACAACTATTAAATATGTAACACAGGTAAAATTTTTGGGAGTTCTTTTTACTTCAAAGTTAACATGGAACATACACATTGATAATTTACTAACTAAAGCAAGGAAAACGTTAAATTTAATAAAAATAGTCTCTAATCAAAAATGGGGGGACAAAAACCCATCTACATTAGTAACACTGTGTAAATCTTTAATGCGATCAAAGTTAACATATGCACAAAAGTTTTTTTCAGCGCTCCAAAGTATTATTAAAAAAAAGCTTCAAAGCATTGAATGTAAGGCATTAAAAGTAGCACTAGGTCTACCAACTCATGCATCATCATCACGAACATATTTTGAGACTCAAATGCTTCCATTAGAAGAGTATAGAGGATTAGCGTGTTGTAAATATGTAATTAAAAATTTAGCTATCAAAAACACATCAACTCTGACATAAAGGTTAGGTCAGATATTGACTTTCCTAAAAGAGCTAAATCAATATCCTCTCAAGTTACACTAGCAACATTCACAAGCAAAACTATAACCGACTCTGGCATTTCTACAGATAAAGATTCAGTATCTGTCAGACCATCCTTTTTCCCAATACCAACATGGGAACTTCAGAAAGCTTATTTTGACCTTGACCACACAGATATAAAGAAAGACGAAAAACATAAACTAACAGCAATACTTATGGCCTTAAATTATTTGATCAACTTCCCTCAAACTATATTTCAGATTCTTTTTTTGTGTAGATTCTAAATCCGTTTTGCAGGCATTACAAGCCTTACAACTGCACACCCGGCCAGAAATGATTATGGAAATTAGTTGCTTAATACACATGCTAATTGTAAGGGGTACCCAGATAACGTTTTGTTGGATACCATCTCACTGTTCTTTATACTATAACGAAAAGGTAGACAGGGCAGCTAAACATGGTGCTAAGTGTGGTTCTCAGTCTCTGAATACCTTCATTTTCCTCTTTCCTTGCACGAGCATTATGGGCTACTAAGGTCGCACATTTGGAATGTTTTCCAAAATGAAGTGAAACATCAAAACGACCAAGACCATTTTAATATTCAAAATATAAAAGATAACTTTATAACGACTAAAAAATTACTTTCCTTAATGTATAGATGGAAACTTGATGCTTTCAAAACAAAATATGTCAAAAATATAGTTTGCATTTGTGGATGCAAAATATCTCCTAATCACATTCTTTCATGTCAAAGCTTGAAGATATTCATTCCAGTTTTATCGCAGAATAACCCGCTCAGTATATTCGATTCACCAGCTTTGACTTATGACTTTTTTGTAAGTCTAGAGAACAGTCCAATTGGTCACTATCTATAATCATTTTTTTTTTTTTTTGCGGCGGAAGTGATGGAGGGGTAGAAGAGGAGATGGGGGGAGGGGGGGGGGGGGGGGGGGGGGGGATTTGTTTATAATTTTATAATTTTTTTTTTTTTTTTTTTTTTTTTTGCTATTCACGCCTAAGCATCCATATGTATACACACGTACATGAATATGTAGAACTCCATACAGTTTAGACATGCACAAGTCTTACTCTCTTACTCATGCACTTTTTTTTTTTTTTTTTTTTTTTTTTTTTTTTTTTTCTAATATCACGATTAGTGGAAAGACGTTGGGGAAAAGTCGAAGACGCGGGGATCGGATTGTCTGTCGGCTGAAAGGTCCTCCACCCTCGTCAGGTGTCAGTGCTCTCCCTTGTGACAGACAGCTGACACATACCACTCCACTGGCCCCCTTTCTCACGGGGACCGACGGACGGGAGAGACGGGGCTACCGTGGTGAAGTGGTGATGTGTGGTGGCGCGCAGTGGTGATGTGTGTAATATGTGGTGGCGCGGTGGTGACCTGTGATATGTGGTGGTGACCTGTGATATGTGGTGGCGCACTAGTGACGTGTGATATGTGGTGGCGCGGTGGTGATATGTGGTGGCGCAGTGGTGATGTGTGATATGTGGTGGGGCGGTGGTGACCTGTGATATGTGGTGGCACAGTGGTGATATGTGATATGTGGTGGCGCGGTGGTGACCTGTGATATGTGGTGGCGCAGTGGTGATGTGTGATATGTGGTGACGCAGTGGTGATGTGTGACATGTGGTGGCGTAGTAGTGACGTGTGATATGTGGTGGCGCAGTAGTGATGTGTGGTGGCGCAGTGGTGATGTGTGTGTGTGATGTGTGGTGGTGCAGTGGTGATGTGTGATATGTGGTGGCGCAATGGTGACGTGTGATATGTGATGGCGCAGTAGTGATATGTGATGGCGCAGTGGTGATGTGTGATATGTGGTGTGCGCAGTGGTTATGTATGATATGTGTGGTGGCGCAGTGGTGATGTGTGATATGTGGGTGGCGCAGTGGTGACTTGTGATATGTGATGGCGCAGTGGTGATGTGTGATATGCGGTGGCGCAGTGATGTGTGATATGTGGTGGCGCAATAGTGATGTGTGATATGTGGTGGCGCAGAGGTGATGTGTGATATGTGGTGGCGCGGTGATGATGTGATATGTGGTGGCGCAGAGGTGATGTGTGATACATGGTGACGCAGTGGTGGTGTGTGATATGTGGTGACGCAGTGGTGATGTGTGATATGTTGTGGCGGCAGTGGTGGTGTGTGATATGTGGTGGCAAAGTGGTGATGTGTGATGTGTGGTGGCGCTGTGGTGATGTGTGACATGTGGTGGCGCAGTGGTGATGTGTGATATGTGGTGGCAAAGTGGTGATGTGTGACATGTGGTGGCGCTGTGGTGATGTGTGACATGTGGTGGCGCAGTGGTGATGTGTGATATGTTGTGGCGCAGTGGTGATGTGTGATATGTGGTGGCGCTGTGGTGATGTGACATGTGGTGGCGCAGTGGTGATGTGTGATATGTTGTGGCGCAGTGGTGATGTGTGATATGTGGTGGTGATGTGTGACATGTGGTGGCGCAGTGGCACGATGGGGGGGGGGGGGGGGAGATCACGGACCGAGCGACATCAGAGGGATATAAAAATGTGTTTGTGGAATTCATCAGTCAGTCATTCATAGCGCGTGGCTATCAGTCAGTCAGTCATAGCGCGTGGCTGTCAGTCAGTCAGTCAGTCAGTCATAGCGCGTGGCTGTGGCTGTCAGCTCAGTCAGTCAGTCATAGCAGTCAGTCATAGCGCGTGGCTGTCAGTCAGTCAGTCAGCGCGTGGCTGTCAGTCAGTCAGTCATAGCGCGTGCGTGGCTGTCAGTCAGTCAGTCATAGCGCGTGGCTGTCAGTCAGTCAGTCATAGCGCGTGGCTCAGTCAGTCAGTCAGTCAGTCATAGCGCGTGGCTGTCAGTCAGTCAGTCAGTCATAGCGCGTGGCTGTCAGTCAGTCAGTCAGTCAGTCAGTCGTCATCAGCGCGTGGCTGTCAGTCAGTCAGTCATAGCGCGTGGCTGGCAGTCAGTCAGTCAGCGCGTGGCTGTCAGTCAGTCATAGCGCGTGGCTGTCAGTCAGTCAGTCAGTCATCAGCAGCGCGTGGCTGTCAGTCAGTCAGTCATCAGTCATCAGCGCGCGTGGCTGTCAGTCAGTCAGTCAGTCAGTCATAGCGCGTGGCTGTCAGTCAGTCAGTCAGTCATAGCGCGTGGCTGTCAGTCAGTCAGTCATAGCGCGTGGCTGTCAGTCAGTCAGTCAGTCATAGCGCGTGGCTGTCAGTCAGTCTGTCAGTCAGTCATCATAGCGCGTGGCTGTCTGTCGCGTGGCTGTCAGTCAGTCAGTCAGTCATAGCGCGTGGCTGTCAGTCAGTCAGTCATAGCGCGTCAGTCAGTCAGTCAGTCATAGCGCGTGGCTGTCAGTCAGTCAGTCAGTCAGTGGCGTGTCAGTCA
>JADBJO010001976.1:0-15000 GCA_016801955.1 Conus betulinus | reverse complement strand
CACACACATTCCGAGACAATAGTTTCGACCCCCATATCTTCAGTCAGCTAGCAGGATAGTAAAGATGACGGTGATGATGATGATGATGATGATGATGGGTGTGAGAATGATTATGATAATAATGATGATTACCGTAATGATGACGATGATGATTTGTGACTGACGGTGGATGAGAATGAATACAAACGACAAGACGCAGAGACTGAAGAGATAGCCGGTATTGGTGTAACGGCAAGAAGGTGAGCATGGCCAGGGCGTCTTGGTTGTCTGATGGGCAGTTGAGAGGACCTGCCGGGGGGTGTCGACGTGAAAAAAGCACCACTATGGATTTTGTGTCTTGCCCCAGAGAAATCATCTCACTTCCTGGGACCCCCATAAAAGCCCTCTTGCTTTGAAGGGGCTGGGGGTGGAGGGTGGGGGTGATAGCTGGGAGAGGGGGGGGGGGTAGTGTGTGCACGATCGAAGAAATCAATGACAGCAGTCCACGCGTCTTTTTGCCTCCACCCCCCCCCCCCCCCCCCCCACCACCTCCTTTTTAACCCTCTCGCCCCTCTGAAAGATTCGATTTTTCTCTAAAAGAGTTCTGCTTCTTTTCGTCAGAGTTCTTTTTATCTTACATTATTTGTGTTGTGTTGTGATGCATGTAAATGTGCATCCGATGTGGAATTCACGCTGTTTTTGCCGGCATTGCCATTTGGCCATGTTCAAGATTTTCCCATCCCCCCCCCCCCCCCTCCTCTCTCAGCCTCTCTCTCTCTCTCTCTCTCTCTCTCTCTCCTCTCTCTCTCTCTCTCTCTCTCTCTCTCTGTGTGACCTGTGCCTACGTGTCTATAAGTGTGTTCAGATCAGTCAACGTGGATGTTCTTTGGTAGGTGGGTCCTCTAGGGGAAGGACTTGAATAATTTCTCGATGAGAATTATCTTACATTTCACACCTACACCCCCTCTCTTACTAGTGGTGGAAGGAGCAACTTTCCGGTACTAGTCATCAAAGAAAATTTTTATTTGTTCCGGGTATTGATAAAATACAGAAGAATGGCTCTGAGATAATTTTCTTTAGGCTTGTACTCTTGATTAAAAGTACTTATAGCTCCGAGATACAGAATTGAAGAGAGAAGTTCAAACATTCAACATTCGATTGAACAACAGGGAACTGACACAAGTTAAGTGCACTTTCACACATCAACTTTTATTACTTATACATAGATAAGAAATGGCGTGACACTTCCATAGGCTGTGTTTCAGTTCTCATTGGACTACCACAATGAGGGGTCCTTCCTCACTCCTACTTTACTCGCTGCACTCTGTGCAGCAAGCTTAAGTTGGCATACAGGGGTTCTAAGTTACACTGAATGTATATGGTTATGATACATCCACCCTGCTTGCGAATACCCAGTATTGTAGCCAGGGAGGTACTCATAGACAGGTTCTCACTGTTTCATCATAAAGTGAGGTTAAGGGTCTGATGGGTTTGAGTCCAGGTGGTAAGCAAACTTAGCTTTGCTTCGGAGAGAAGACAGTTGTTCTCTCCTGTGGCTGGTGACTGCCCCACTGGTGTAGATTTGTTGTCTGGTGTCGCCCTGGTTTCTGGCGAAGTCCCAGCTCCTGGTTCACTGTGGTGTGCAGCGTGACCAGGATCCCAGTTCTGCAATAAAGAGAACTTGATCTGTAGATGAGAATCTGGTGGCTGGCCTGTCGAGTGCACACATTTTACCCTTTTCCTCTTTCTTTCAGAGAGGGTGTGAGAGACTCAGCCAGCAAAGTTTTCTCTATGGTAGAGTTTCTGCTATAACTATTAACCTCCACTTTTGTTTAATGGCTAAGTTAAGCTCACAAAAGGGTAGGAGACAGTAATACAATGTTACAGTTTTAGTTATACAACTCTTCCTTGTTTCATATGAATTAAATCACACTGACTTGGGCTATGCTGAGTCCAAGTACACATGTGGGGTAGACTTAAAGTCATACACTACAAATCATTCCAATAATCACCAGTAGTTATAGATCAGAGTAGCAGTTTTTACCTAGCACAGGCATACTGTTTTCCTGATCAAAATTGATCATTGAATTATTATCTTAACAGACAGAGTTGCATACTGACAAAAGTCAGGGTGAACACAAAGAGCAGTGGCAGATTGTTAACAAAGAATCAAAACCACTGGGAGAGAGCTTGTGCCATATGATGGCAAGCAAACTACTACCCAAAACAATCATTCATCGGTTTGATAAATGTTGCTAAGCATTTGTACAAAGTTACAATGCTAACACACACAGCATACATAAAATCAATACATAGATTCAAAAATGTAAAACAGAGTTCCAACTCACTTTTCCTGGGAATGAACAGGGAATGACTTGAGATCAAGGAGTTTACCAAGAATGGACTAGGCCTTCTCTGTCCCTTTGTCTTCCTCTGCTCTTGTCTACAGGCAGTCCTGAGGGGTCAGTGAAGTTGCGCCTGTGTGTGTCTGTTATATGAATCTCTCGCTTTCCCGAATCAAATTTCGACAAACTGTCATTCACCCCATCAGGGGTGAGAGGGGGAGGGATTTAGTCTAGTCACCAATCGCCTCAGAAATTGTTTATACCTAATCGGCACGGGATAATTTATGCATCCATAGAGTTGTCCGTGAGCCCCAGTTAATTTATGCGTCCGCCCTAGGTGTCCGCGAGCACGTGCAGGTGTCTGCGAGGACTGGGACCGTAGGTATGAAAGGGGGGGGGGGGGGGGGGGGGGGGGGGGATGGAGAGTGCAGCAACATGCCTTTGTGTCGCGGGGTGGGGGGGGGGGGGTGAGATGGGCTATTGTTAGAACGCACATCCCACGCTGCGTTGTATCGCACCGCATGGGGAGGGAGGGTTGAGAGGGGGGAAGGGAGGTAGGCTGCTAAGCACGAAAGGCGGCACGTATTTCCCGTGACGCAGTTTTTTTCCTGTGGCACTGATCGTGTCAGTCGGGCCTTTCGCACTGTCCTAAGCAAGAAAAAAAAAAGGGGGGGGGGGGGGGGGGGGGGGGGGTGGGGGGGAGAGGGGGGTGGGCACAGATTTGAAATCTATTCTGGGGTTTGATGTTTTAGTGGGGCCGATCAGATGGTGTTGTCAAGCGTCACGTCACACTGATTTAGTGTCTCCTGGGAAGCTAGCTCTCTTGTCATTACTGCCTCAAATGACTAAACCTCAGACAGTGAGGGACTATGTTCCCATCGAAACGGGGTACTAAGAAAATAGGTGAAATCAAGCGTTGAAATGAATAACAGAATATGTATTTGACAAACGATGTGTTGTTTTTTTTAATTTTTTATTATTTTATTTTTATAACTTTGTGTGGGTACACTCTGGATGGAGGTTATAGTGTGGTTACACTCCGGAAAGAGGTTATTGCGTGAGAAAAGCCAGCTTCAATGTGAATTTACAGACAGGCACATTGCCAGTCTCTCACCAAACAGGTTTTGTGCTATCAACTATTCATTCATCTGCTGCCCTCGTTATGTGAGGGTACCACGTGGAATGGATGGATGGATGTCGCGTAATGTTGTCTCATGTTTACAGGTGAGTTCCCCCCCCCCCCCCCCCCCCCCCTGAAATTATTGATTTGTCGCCAGGCTCAGTTTTCCCTTTTTCTCCGTTTGAAATTACTTTTCTGTTGCAAACTGGTGTTTTCTTATATCGGGACTTTCTATTTTGTTGCAAACTATTGTTTTTTTTTTTTTTTTTTTTTTTTTTCGTTTTCGAAATGTCTGCTTTTTCGCCAGCTATTTTCACTGGTCACAAAACTGTTATTGTTCTCAAGTTCATTTTGACTACTTGGGTGGCAGATTAGTGTTTTCTTACCTCCATATTCACTCTTTTGTCACAACCTAATGTTTCATCATAAACTTCTCTGTGCTCTTAATCGGAATTCGTTCTATCGCAAAAAAACAGGTTCGTTTTTTTCATTTGTGCAAAATTAATGTCTTGCTGTAAACAACTGTTGTCTTAGGTTCGAAGTTACAACTTCGCTGCAACTTAGTCTTTCTCCCATCAGCTATTTTTTTCGCTAACCATTTTGTTTTCATGAAGGAATTAACTGTGCATGTACAAATCACTGTTTTACTACATCCGAAGTTGTTATGTGTTGCAGAAGTAGTGCTTCTTTACTGTCGAAACGTACCGTCTGATCTTCAGCTTTTGTACACATACACACATATAGGGAGTTCTCGGTCGTTCGCGAGTCCGCGTGGAAGTCGACTTCCGAAAAATCCGGATCCACATTTCAGCTACCAGACTTTGCAGCGGTTTGCACTTGGAACCCTCCGATTGACTCCAGTGCTTTCGGTCATTCGGCTGTCCCATCCGTCACGGAATCGTTGTCTTTTTAAACCTCACATTTCACATCTCTGTGTTGCATTGTGTCTTTTTGAGCGGAGAAACCGAAAATAATCGGGCGAAAAAAAAGCTAGAATTATTACCTAGTAACATTACTAGGTGGTGCCCTGCGTATGCTGGATCAGAACAGGCACCACTGAACACCGTCAAAGTGACCCGGCAGCAGTGCAGTGTCTCCTCTGGCGTCTTGCCTCATGGCAACCTTGTGCTCATTGCTCTTGCGCGCACTGCCGGAGCTGAAAGTGCGACAGGAGGGACCTGGGAGTGTCTGAATCAAAGGTTGGAAAAGGAGGGAGGAATGGGGGGGGGGGGGGGGGGGGGGGGGGGGGGGGGGGGGGGGGGGTGGATGGGGAGTAGGTGGATGTTAGGTGGGGGGGTGGGGGGTCAACATAGGCGGTGTGTGGTAGTATTATCCCCGAGAGGGCGCGGACGATGGGATGGGAAAATCAAAACGAGTAACAGACTTTCCTCGTGTCTTTAGCCCCACTTTACGATACTGTTCTCCCCCTGAAAGTACTGTACGTGTGTAATGGTAGGAGCAAAGACAATACCACGAAGGACGTTCAGTCCCTGGCAGAGGCAGAATCGGGACTGTTACAGCCCCATGCCACAGGCTGCCTATGCCAGGGGACGAATTTGCCTCGCTCGGTGAAGAAGCGGGAAAGTAATAGGTGCTCAGGGAATTGCTTTTACTGGTCGCAGTCCGAGGACAATGGACGCCAAGAACTTCATTTCCATTTTCCCTTGGTACCAAAGTGACCATTCCCATACGGCAGGAGTCGAAAATCGCATGGTGCCATTTTGTTCTGGAGCGAACACTCAGACGAGGCAAATGATTTAATTTGAGATGTGGGTAAAGGTTAATCAGCAGATACTCTTCTATTTGATGTATTATACCAAGACGGAAATATTTATGTCACAAGATGAACCAATACAGTACACCAGATATTCCACCCAAGACAAACCCCAATTTCAGTTTGTCCTCGGACAATTTTAAGTCATAGATGTGATTTAAGTATATAAATATGAGTTTTCCCAGGATAAACTTCAAGTTGATTTGTCCTGGGACAAACTCAGATCCTCATGTCTAATGTAAGAACTGCTAACTGCACTAGAAGAAACATCACTTAAGAGTTTGACGTGAAACACAGTCATATCCATTATCCTTAAAGAACGAATGAGTGTTTTCACTGGAAGAAATTGCAATAGACTTCGGACAAGGGCAAGAAGAAATTATCATTCATAGAGTTTATTTTGCTGTCAGTCCAGCCGCAGATTCCCTCAGCAGAAATGCCAGTTCGTTCCGAAACTATGAAGATATGAATTTGTCCCAAAAATCAGGCACCAGTTGAAGTTTTTTTTGTGGTCATAATGGCAGTTCTTACATTAACGTGAGCTTTTTGATTTGCCTCAGGACAAACCTTAATTTTGGTTTGTCCTGGGTGAATTGGCAGCAGTTCTGGGTCAAAGTTATCCTGTGATATCAAATGTTGTAGTAGAAAATCATGATTTTTTTTCTAAGGAAAACTGTCTTTGGGGACGTCGGAAAATGGACACTATTTTCTAAAAAGTGCACGAGGAGAGACTATGCGGTATTCGCGGTCTTCTTGGCTGGACGACCCTGAATCAATACTGAAGTGGCCTCTCTGAATAACTTAAACCGTCCGTCCATTCGCAGCTTCACTGCGGTTAATCTCAGATCTACAACGACGGCTGGGTTCTGTTGCAAAGAATTGATTGCCTCTCAGCTGTATTGTGCTACTTTGTTCCGTATTTAAGTACACTGTTATTGGACACACACACAATGAGTGTGTGTGGTGTGTGTGTGTGTGTGTGTGTGTGTGTGTGTGTGTGTGTGTGTGTGTGTGTGTACTTGCCTGCGCGCTCTGTCTGTCTTCTTCTCTCTCTCTCTCTCTCTCAGTGTGTCTCTATTTCTCTCTCTCTCTCTCTCTCTCTCTCTCCTCTCTCTCTCTCTCCCTCTCTCTCTCTCTCTCTCTCTCTCTGTCTGTCTGTCTGTCTGTCCTGTCTGTCTGTCTCTCTGTCTGTTCTGTCTGTCTGTCTGTCTGTCTCTCCTGTCTCCTCCTCTCTCTCTCCTCCTCTCTCTCTCCGCTCTCTCTCTCTCTCTCTCTCTCTCTCTCTCTCTTACGCACTTTAACAACAATGCGTTTTCGTTTAGCACATGAATTGTCGCAACGATCAAATTAATACACATAAAACCCCAGCAGGAGAATTAATGTCCTGGCATAAAGGAAATGCCTCGAAGAAAACGACAGTCAGCCGAGAGTGTTTAAGTCACTAGTTATCAGATTTCACAGACAGTATAGAAATTTGTTATGGAGATAACTCTATGCGTCCAGGCCTAATACCTGGTCCCTTCTCTGTCTCCACACCTCCATTAGAAAACAGGGACGGAGGAGCTTTGTCGAGGGCAAAGTGGCATGTGGGCCTAAAGCTTCGGTGAAGGGTGTGTTTGAGAGTGGTTTACGTGATCCCCCCCCCCCCCCCCCCCCCCCCCAAAAAAAAAAAAAGAAAAAAAAAAAGAAAAAAAAAAAGAAGTTGTAATTCCTTCGTCATCCTCTATTCCTTCCCCCATCTGCTTGTATTTCTTCTTTTTCTTGTCCTCCTCCTCCTTTTTCCTCGTCCCCCTTATCCTCGTCCTTCTCCTTGCCATCATCCTTGTCTTCCTTCTCCTTTTCCTGGTCCTTCTTGTTCTCGTCCTTTTTGTTCTCCTGCTAGTCCTCTTCCTTTTTGTCCCCTTCTCCTCTTTGTTCGCCGTTTCTCTGTCTTGTCCGTATTCTTGTCCTTCTCCTTTTGCTTGTCTTCCTCCTCCTCCCTCTTCCTGCCACCCATCTCCTTCATGTCCTCTTCCTCCTTCTTGTCCTCCTTCTGCTCTGTGCCTCGTTTTGCTTGTCCTCCTTGTTTTCTTTTTTGTCCGCCTCCTCCTCGTCCGCCTCCTCTTCTTTGTCCTCTGCTTCTTTCTGTTCTCTCCTCCTCTTTCTCCTTCACGCCCTCCTACCAGTTGTCATGTTCTTTCTTCTTTTCCTCGTCCTTCTCGTCATGCTCTTCCTCTCTCTTGTCCTACTCCTTGTCCTCCTTCATGCCCTCTTTCTTCTTGTCCATCTGCTCCTTCTTGTCCTTTTTCTTGTTTCCTCATACATGTCCTGTTCTTCCTTCTTGTCCTCCTTCTCTCCTCCTCCTCCTCCTCCTCCTTATTTTTGTTTTCTTTCCTCTTCTTGCCTCCCCTGGCCTTGTCCTTCTTCTTGTCCTCCTCCTCCTCCTCTGCCTTCTTATTGTCCTCCTCGTCCTTGTCCTCTTTCTTCATGTCCTCTTCCCTCTTGTCCTTCTCTTTGTCACCCTCTTCTTCTTCCTTTTCCCTCCGTCTCCTTCATGTCCTTCTATTTCTACTTCTTGTCCTCCTCTTCCTCCTCTGCCTTCTTATTGTCCTCCTCGTCCTTGTCCTCTTTCTTCATGTCCTCTTCCCTCTTGTCCTTCTCTTTGTCACCCTCCTTCTCCTTCCTCTCCTTTTCTTCTCCGTCTCCTTCATGTCCTTCTCCTATTTCTACTTCTTGCCCCCCCCCCCCCCCTCCCCTCTCTCCCCCTCCTCTCCCTTTTTGTTTCTCCACCCCTCTTTCGTGTCCACCTTCTTTTTTCCTCCCTTCTTGAGCTTCTCTTTCTTGTCCTCCTCTTCCCTTCGATTCCCTTCCTCCTTGTCCTCCTCCTTGTCCTTTACTTTCATCGATTTGGCCTGTTCCTGCACTATCGTGTCCTTTCCCTTCTTGACATCTTCCTTCATCTAATCTAGCGCTCCTCCTTCCTCCTCCTCCTCCTCCTCCTTCTCAGCTTTTTTTTTTTTTTTGCCCTTGTTTTTTGCCTTCCTCTTTCTTCATGTTCTCCTTTTTGTGTCCTCCTCTTTTCTCCTTGTCCTCATTCACCGTGTCCTCCTCCTCCTTATCCTCATCATTCATGTCCTCCTTCATGTCTTTCTCCTTCTTTATGTCCTCCTCCCTGTTCTCTTCCTTCCTGACCTCCACCTTCATGCGCTCCTTCTTGTCCTCCTTCTTCGTTGTCCTCCTTCATGTCCTTGTACTCCTTCATGTATTCCTGTTCCTTCATGTCTTCTTCCTTCTTCATGTCCTTTATGTCAACCTTCTTCATGTCCTCCTCCTTGTTCTCTTCCTGTCCCCTACTTTCATGTCCTCCTCCTTATCCTCCTTCTTGTCCTCCCTTTTGCTCTACTTGTCTGCGTCCTTCTGGTCCTCCTCCTCTTCCTTGTCCGCCCTGTTCTTGACCTTTAACCCCTCTTTCCTTGTTCACCCTCCTTTTTTTGTTCTCGTCCTCCTTCCTTTCCTCCTCTTCTTTTTCATGTCCTTCTCTTCCTTGTTATCCTCCTCATCCTTGTCCTTTGCCTCCTTCTCTTCCTTCTTCTTGTCCTTATGTCCTCCTCCTCCTCCTTCATCTTCTCCTTCTCTAGCTCATACTTCTGCTTCTTCTTGTCTTTCTTCTTTACTTCTTTTTGGTGTCCTCTTCCTACTACTTTTTCCTTCTTCTTCTTCTTCTTCTTCTTCTTATCTTTCTTTTCTTCGTCTGTCTTCTTCTTCTTCTTCTTCTTTCTTCTTCTTCTTTCTTCTTCTTTCTTCTGCTCTTTATACTACTTCTTCTGCTTTTTTCTCTGCTATTTTATACTACTTCCTCTTCTTCTTCTTCTGCTTCTTTATACTACTTCGGCTTTTTCTTCCCAAAAACAAAAATTCTGCTCTTTATACTACTTCGTACTTCGGCTTTTTTCTTCTTCTGCTCTTTATACTACTTCTGCCTTGCCGTCGTGTCCCCATCCTTCTTACTCTCCCTCACTCCCGTACCCGTCCTTGTATTCGTATCGTTCTCCTCCGGGTTGCTCTACTTCATCCTCCTGGTCCTGTCTCCCCCCCTCCTCCCCCGCCCCCCTCAGCCCTTGCCTAAACTTCATCACGGCGGTCCATCCTTTTTCCTTCGTATCCCCCACCTCATACTCGTCCTACTACTTTCTTTCTGTTGTAGTCCTCTCGCCTCCTGCTTCTTTCCTCTTCCCTCTTCCTGTCTGTCAGACCCCTCCTCAGAGAACCTCGCCGTCCGTGTCGGGTCCTGTGGAAAGGGACGGCCACAGGCGAAGAGGAGGCTCTGTGGTCTAATGTGTGTATGCCTGTTCTTTTTTTTTCCCGTCCATGTTTTTTCACTTTTTCACTGTTTTTTCTGTATTATCAGTACTTGTTTCATTAGTCGTCCTTTTGCTCACGTTCCGCTGTCCACGTGTCTGTACCCGTGTTCGGGTGATGGCCTCCTCTCTGTCCGTCTGTCTGCTTCCGTCTCTCTCCTCTCTCTCTCTCTCTCTCTCTCTCTGCTCCTGTCTGTCCGTCTGTCCTGTCGATCGATCGTGTCTCTCTCTCTGTCTGTCTGTCTATTGTATGTCGATGTTACCTGTCTCCTTCTCTCTCCCCCATCTCCTCTCCTCTCTCCCCCTCTCTCCTCTGCTCCTCTCCGGTCTCCTCTCTCTCTCTCCCTCTCTCTTTGTCTCTCTGTCTGTCCCTGTCTGTCTATCTGTCTCTGTTTGAAAATAGAGCGAGTGGATTTGGGGTGATATATATGTTTAAGTTATTTTGTCGTACGTAAGGGACTATACAGGGTTAGCATTGTGATCCTCGGGTGCTGAAACATATTTAATAGATTCATGGGCCAAACATGGCGCGTTTCTTACTTGGTCACTCCTCGCATGTAAGTTAAATACACCATTGCAAACGTCAGTTTCCAAGTCAGATTGATCCTTTTGTCCAGTTTATCCAATATGTTTCAACCCGATTCTAACAGTATCCTGTTGGAAGTTTTTAGATGATGAAATTATTTTAAAACAGCAAGCATGTGGTGTTGATTTTTATGTCCTTGAATACAGTGTAAAAAAAAAACAACCAAAAAACCAAAACAGCAAACGTACAACAACAACAAAAAAAAAAAAAACGAAAAAAAAAAGGACTTGTCTTGTGTGGTGGGGACGGGGGGCGTGCTGGGGCTGCCGCTGTTTTCCATTTTTCGCGTGTTTTCGTCTGCTAAGATACCTAGGAAACCTTCAGAGTTTAGATGAAAGGGGATGGATGGAGGGGGCACAGAGGCGTGGGGTGGGCTTATTACTTCGGAGGTCGGGGTCTTTGTCTTAAATCAACCGATTGAAGTGGTTTGTGTTTGTGTGTGTGTGTGTGTGTTTGTGTGTGTGTGTGTTGTTGTGTGGAGAGAGAGAGAGAGAGAGAGAGAGAGCGAGAAGAGAGAGAGAACGAACGACGACGAACGAACACCGAACGAATCTTTTTTGTTAAAATGAGTGAAAAAAGCGGACATAGCACAAAATGGCTTTTTTAATTTTACATCAGCGGCCGGTCCGGCCTTCAATAAAGGGAAATATATAAAAAAATGCAATGAGAGAGAGAGAGAAGAGAGAGAGAGGAGAGAGAGAGAGAGAGAGAGAGAGAGGATATATTTCGTTCGTTTCTTCTTTGGTAATAGACCGATTGTAACTTGGTTGTGAGGGAAGGAGAGAGAGAGAGAAGAGAGAGAGAGGTAGAGAGAGATATAGAGAGAGGAGAGGTGGGAGAGGGAGAGAGGCCGAGCGGGGGGAATTGGGGGGGGGGGGGTATTACTTAGTTCTGTTGGTAAATAACCGATTGACGCAGAATTTGTGAGGTAATGCGACTGGAACGATGACTGAAACATAGCAGGGTCCGATAAACTAGTCACTGGGTTGGAGATATGTGTGGCATGGGTTTTGACTTTTCTTCAGCAGGACAACACCTGTGAAACACACTGCCTTGGTCCGTATTCCGCCAGCGCCGCTCGGGTCAGATAAGTCTGTTTTGATTCTCTGTCTGTCTGTGCTGTGTGTCTGTCTGTCCTCCCGTCTGTCCGTCTGTCTGTCTGTCGTGTCTCTTCTCTCTGTTGGTCTGTCTGTCGTTCGCCGTCTATCTGCGTCTCTCTCCTCACTCTCACTCTCATCATCTCTCTCTCTCTCTCCTCTCTCTCTCTCTCCTCTCATTCACTTTCTCTCCTCTCCTCTAACCTCTGGGCTTCCTCCCCTCCCCTTGACTTACGCCCTGGCACCACCCCCTCCCTCCCGGTCAACCCTCCCTTCCTCTCGCCCTCTCCCTCTCGTTCTGTCTCGCTCCTCTCTCTCTCTCTTCCTCTTCTCTCTCCTCTCCGATCTCTTCGTCCTGTCGTTCCGTTCCTCTCACCAGCCCTGGCTTTTGTCTTTCTTTTTCTTCTTCCTCGGTTCTTCTCGTTTCTGTACCTGATTTTACTACTCTTTCCTCGTGTCCTACTTTGCTTAATCTCTGCCTTCCTTCTCCTGCTCAATTCTCCCCCTCATTTCATCTCTCACTCTCTCTCTCGCTCCTCTCTCTCTCCTCTCTCTCGTCACTCTGTGTCCCGCTCTCCATCCCTCCCCCTCCGGTCTCTCTCCTGTCTCCGCCGCCCTGCTCTCCCCCCCTGTCTCTCTCCTCCCTCCTTAACCGTCTACCGCTAACGTACTCCCACTCCCTCTCTCCTCTCCAGCCCCCTCTAAAACCTTCGGTCTCTGCCTACTGCCTCTCTCGCCGCCTCGCGTCTCTCTGTCTATCTGTCCCTCTCTCCCTCTCTCATCTCTCAACCCTCGCTCTCGCTCTCACTTCTGTGTTTTTAATCTGCTCCCCCCCCCCGCCCCCCCCCCCCCCTTGGATCCCCCCCCCGCCCCCCCCCCCCTCACCCCTTGTTCGAATAAAGAGATCTCCCCCCCCCCCCCCGCCTCCCCCCCTGAGGTTCCACCCGGTCCTCGGCCCACGCGCCCCCCCCCCTGTCTCACTCCCCTCCCCCCCCGCCTCTCTTCACACGCTCAACCCCTCTCCGCGGTCCGTCTCCTCTCTCTTACCGTCTTTAAATCTTAAATAACCCACCCCCCTCCGCCCTCTCCGCCAGTCTCTCTATCTCACTCCTCGCGTCCTGCCCTACGCCTCCTCGGTCTCGGCTGTCCGCCCTCTGTCTGTCCTTCTATCTGTCTCTCTCCTCCCTCATCCTCTCCGCACCCTTTTTTACATTTTATTTTGGTTTTATCTGGATCGCTCTGATGTAGCTCTAGCAAGGACAGGATTGGATGATAACTCTGCTGTCAATTCTCATGCCTTGTTCTAAGAAAGGTTTTCCTGATTTCGCTCTCTCTCTCTCCTCTCGTTCTCTCTCTCCCCTCCCCGATCCTCTCCTCCTGCTCCCTCTCCACCTCCCCCCCTCCGCTCCTCTGGCGCCATCTCCGCTCCCGCTCTCTCCATCCCATCGGCAATCTCTCCTCTCTCTCTCCTCTCTCTCTCCTCTCTCTCCGTCTCTCTCTCTCCGAGATTCGGATGAGAGCATTACATTTTTCATCTGATTTAAGATTTTACGGAAAGAACTATTTTTAAAACGAAGTTTTCTGATGCTTTTTAGAAGATGTAATTTTTAAAGCGATATGTGAAAGGTTTGTTTGGTTTTTTTTTTTTATGACGAATGTCCATTTGGATTTTTACGTGTGACAGTCCTGATAGGCCCTTTTGCGGGCGGCGGGGCTTACAGGCAACATTACCTCACCTTACTCTTACCCCATCTCGCTCTCGCTCCCCTCTAGACTCCCGATCTGGCCCTCACACCCTCCGCTCTCCTCCACTCTCTCAACTCTCCCCTCCCCCCTACTCTCTCCCCCTCCCTCTCTCATCTCTCCCTCTCCTCTCTCCTCCTCTCTCACTCCTCTTCTCTCTCTCCTCTCACCTCATCCCTCCCCTCGCACTCTCATCCACCTCCTCTCACTCTCTCTCTCCCGTCTCCTCGTCCCTCCCCTCGCTCTCTCTCTCTCTCCCTCCTCTCCTCTCGATCCAAATTCTCCTCTTCTCCCACGCCCTCCCTCCCCTCTCCTCCTCTCCCCCCGTCCTCTCTGGTCAATCTTCCTCGCTCCTGGCTTCCAACCACCATGTGTCTCCCACCTCCCTCTGAAATGGGTTCCTCTCCCGAAATTAGACCTTGCTCCTTCTCCAGCCGCTATCTCTCTTCCGCTCCTCTCCTCCCTCGCTCTTTTCTTTCTTCCCCTATCACCCTCAGCCGAAAAAGCCCCTCTCTCTTAGGTCTCTCCCGCCCTCTCTCTTCTTCGGAGCTCTGCATGTCTCTCTCTCTCCTCTCAATGCCTCCCTACTCCTCTCAATGCTCAACACCTTGTCACCTGTCGCTTCTGCTTGGTTCTCCCGGGGGGGGGGGGGAAATTCTCCCTTTGGAATCTCCAGCCTGAGGGGTCGCCAAGTCTACTGCGCTAAAAACAGCATGTCCAGGGGGAATGGGGGTGCACAAAGGGCGGCGTGCAAATATGGGGGGAAAATGGAGGGGGTTGGGGGGGGTGGGGGGGCTGGTGGGTGGGGGGGGGGGGGGAGGGGGGCGGAGAAGGTCGGAGAGTGTGAGAGTCTGGAGGTAAAGAGGGAGAGGGGGGGGGGGCGGGAGAGGGTGTCGGGGGGTGTAGACCACTCGATCGGAGTTTGGGGCTGGGGTTGGGTAGGGTTTAGCGGAGAGCGGTAAAATGAGGTTGGCACTATTAATGCTGTCCATGGAACAGCTGTCTGTGTGAATGACCCAACTGCCATCGCTCCTTCTCCATGTCTCTCATGTCCTTCCTCCCAAGTTCTGTCTTCCTCCTTTCTCTCCCCCCCCCCCCCCCCCCTTCTTCTGTCTGCTCCCCATCCCCTAACCCTTCGCTTCTGTCTCTCGCTCGTTCTGTCTATGTCCCTTTGTCTGTCAGTCTGTCTCTACTCATGAACATACGTAGCTAAATTCAATAGTGTGTTCTCATTACTTGTCAATAATAAGAGAATGGGCCTGAAGTTACACGTTGTGTGTAACATCTGGATTGGATAAGTTTTATTCTTAAACCACTTAGAGCAGGTCAGCAAAACAAAATATGTATTCCATCTTCTCTTGCTCTGTCACTTGGTGGACATGCCAGATCATTTTCAACAAACGTTGCTTCACCTAAAGCGATGGCAGGCAATGTCAGACGCACCAATTCTGAACTTTGTCAGTGCACATTCATTTGTATCTTTATATATGGTTCTACTATAGAAGTCGATTTAGAGCGTTTTGTATTGAGCAAATCACTAACTACATCTGGTCATGCCAGTCCTGCCACCTGCAGTCCATAATCCTCTGTTCAAAACTATTTAGAAATCCTAATACATGTTCACATCCTTGGTTGTCCCAAACAGTACCACATGAATTTAAACACACATTGTCGAACATTGGAAACCTAAGTCCTCTAGCCGTTTATTATCTAAATCTAATAACATCCTGTCACCTTAAAGAGTATCCTGCATGACTATCCATTCTTATTAGTTTGAGCCAGTATTTCATACATTTCAAATAAGAAATTATATAAATAGGATATCTTCAAAGTTCACCATAACCCAGATCATGGCTGTTTCTACTATCAACATTCAGTAAACGCTTCAGCATATACAAGTGAACTTTTTCAATGAAGGCACCTTTCCTCAAAAGCCGATATTTCTGCTCCATATTGTCAAATTTGCTGCACCTGTGAATCAGATAACTTAATATTTTTTTTTTTTTAAAAGAATGAAAC
>JADBJO010001975.1:198798-356588 GCA_016801955.1 Conus betulinus | reverse complement strand
ACGGGGCCGCCTCCTGCCTCCTCATGCCATCCTTGTTACCCCTCCAACCATTTCGTTGCAAGAATAGCTTTAAGAATCCCCGGGGGAAACTGCCGACAGTACATGACCAATAATCTCAATGCCTCCTTACATCTCCGCTTTTTAATAATATTTTCCCTTTTACTAATAATAAATCTTCCCTCTTTTTTTTTTTGTTATTTTGTTTGTTTCTGTTGCTTGTTCGTTTTTTTTGGCGGTTGCCTCTCCTCCTCCGTTCACTTCTCCGACCGCTGTCCTTGAGTCATTTTCGATCTGCTCGTCAAGGACCGCTCAGGAGAGAGTGCTCCTGTATCGGGAGGGTAGTAGGGGAAATCCAAACTTGAAGAACAACACACCACACACAAACCACACAACACTCACCACACACACCACACTCGTCGCCACATAGTCGCTCCGCGCCGCGCGCGCACCGCACAAACACCCGAACCCAACACACACACAACACAAAGCACGCACCACACACCACGCACAACCACCACGCACACACACACACGACAACCCATGCAACAAACTGCTTACACATATCCAAAAGACTCAGACCCTTACATTGTTTTAGGACTGTAACATATTTATTCTTGTCTTACATTATCGCTAAAATGTTATCGCGCAGAAGATTGTGTCAGCGCACCATACATCAGGTCAGACCAAAAAAACCCAGACATTATTTATCAAACGCTCACCCATTAAAGCAAACAAGTGAATGTCCATTATTAGCACTAGCGACTGCGACTCAGCTACAGAACTGCATGGCGAGTGTGGAAAAAATGTAATTTTGAATTGAAAAAGAAGTGAAAAAAGTTAAAACAAAAAAAGGACCGCCTTTACAAAAAAAATAAATAAAATAGAAAATAACAAGGAAGAAAAGTGAAAAAAAAAAAAGGAAAAAGCTAAACAAAACAAAACAAAAAAAAAATCAAACAAAAAAAAAAAACAAAGAAGGAAAAAAATAAAAAGACACAAAAAAAGTAAAGGCGGGGGTGGTGGAGGGAAAAAAAAAAAAAAAAAATAAAAATAAAAATTAAAATAAATAATAAATAAATAAATAACAAACAATTTAATGGGTGGTGATGGTGATGATAGTAGTTATGTGTGGGTAGTTGTGCTGTGGTGGTGTGGGTAATGAAGAGAATGGAAATGACCCATGGGTGGTAAGATGTCGTTAGGAGAGGGGAAAAAAGGGGGTGGGGACAGAATATGGAGGGGGGGTGGAAGATGGTAAAGGAGGAGGGGGAGAGAGAGATAAAGAGTTCATATCCCTCCTCCCACACAAACGTATGCATGTTGTGGCGGTGGGGGTGGGGGAGAAATTCATGCAATGGGGTGGGGTTGGGGAGGGGGGAAGAGAGGGAGGGTATTATGAGTGAATTAATGGTCAAAAATGGTCAAAAGAGACTAACTTTGGGGAGTTTCACACACATACACCACATTCTCTCTCTCTCTCTCTCTCTCTCTCACTCACACTATATATATATATATTTTTTTTTTTTCTTTAAATGATGATGATGATGATCATTGTCATAAGTGGGATAAACAATGCCATAGGATGTTGAGGTGACGCCATTTGATAACAACAGTGCTGCAGGATGATAATCATTCTTGTTACTAAAATTTTGAAGAAAAATGGGAACCTTGATGGATGGGTGATGGCCATTTGATAACAACAGTGCTACAGGACAATAATTATTCTTGTTACTGGAATCATAACTGCGACTAAAGGTACTATGGGATGCTGATCATTGTCACAGGTGAAATGTTCCTTGTTGACTTAGGTAGAAACCCTGGTGGTATTGGCGAAGGCTGCTGTATGGTGAAGGCACTCCAGTGGTCATAGGGGCTTTCCCTTCATCGGTGTGTCGGCAGGCTAGGCCATTCGGCTGTACTGCATAGATGATTTGAAGACTTGCCGTTGTGGAATATAGTGGACATGTGATGGCTCAGCCTGTAGTGCCCTGTCCTCAGTCTCACAAAGGTCTGATCTGCGCATCCAGTAGTGTCCATCCCTCTTGTTGAAGTAGGGTGCTGCTCAAGCCATCTGCCTTTTTGCTTTTGGGTTCTCCTTGGTAATACTTTTGATTTTTTCCAAGGAGATTTCCTGTGTCTAGTTGGGGACTGCTGTTCTCCTTCCGTTGCCAAATGGTCAGCTTCTTCATTGCCATATATAGTGCAGTATGAAGGTGATCACTGGATGACAATATTTCCAGTGACTGATGGATGCTGAATATTTTGAATCAGCAGTACTATAGGGTGAGGGTCATTGTCATGTAGGTGGAATAATGTAGCATTAGTACAATAGTGCCAGTTTGGGGAACAAAGGAAGATATCAATGACTGGTGGGTGATGATCACTGTCATAAGTGAGATACTGTAGGATGATGGTCATTGTGATAAGTGAAATAATGTGGTGGCATTAGTATGATACTGCCGGTTCAGGAAGAGGGGGGTGGGGGAGGGGGGGGATGACTGATGGGTGATGATCATGGATCATTCGAGATCAACAGTACTGTAGGATGATGATCATTGTTATATAAGTTGGATGATGTTGTGGCATTGGTGTAATAATGCCAGTTAGGGGTATGAAGTAGGTAAAATATGACTGATGGATGATGATTATTGTCATGGTGTGAGTGTGATTCACAGAAGTGGGATGATGGTCATTTACAAAAGTGGAATAGTGTTTACTAGCCTCAGTATGTTAATGCAGTTGGGGGAATAGAGGAAATGATCTATGACTGATGGCTGATGACCATTATCATAAGTGAGATATACAGTACTACAGGATGATGATCATTGTCATAAGTGAGATAATGTGGTGGCATTTAGTGTGATAATACCGGTTGGGGTGGAAAAAGGAAAATGATTGATGATAAATGGATTAGTTTGAATCATTCCAGCTCTTTTCCTTTCCCACGACCTCCTCCATCCCTTTCTCTCTATACCCCTTCCCCCAATTTCCCCCCCATCCCACCTTATTCTTATGCACATCCCATGTACATATATAGCATATCTGTAACATCACATATAGAGCATAATATATATACCCCAAACACCATCTCCACCATCCAGGTATGCATACTCATAGACACATACACATGTGAACAATCTATATGCATTTATATATATATATATATATTTTTTCCCCCCCTCATGCACACCCTCAGTGCCCTCTTCCAAGAATAAGACTTCTCATCTACCACTCGCTCACTTTCTTTAACACACTCTCAAGTGCCCCCTTCCAAAATCAGATTCCTCTACCACTCTCTCTTTTTCTCTCTGCTTCTGTTGGTCTTTTCCCTCTATCTGCCTCTTTTTTTTCCTCCAGGTGAAATTGGGATTGGACACTGAATTTTCCTTTTTCCCATTACACACACACACACACACACACGTGTGTGCGCGCAGGCACGCACACGCACACACACGCGCGCGAGCATGTATGCAGGCATGCATGCATTCACCTCTAAAGATGAAATTTTCACTGGCAAATTACGGACACGCGATCGGAGGCGGCCATTTTGATTTTCCCGCTGCGGGTCTACAAAGTTATGAAACATTAAGGAAACAAAATAAGGCCAGCATAGTTTTGGATAAACGTATGTATTTTCATACAGGATATATCATTGTCCAACGTGATATCATTGGAAAATAATTTTAGCTTACATTCATTTTGCTTGATATTCACTGCGGGCACCTCGCGCTAGAAAATCGTCTGCAATTTTGGCTCATTTTTAAAAAATTTTTCTCAAAATAAAAAACGATTTTGAAGTGGCTTCAAATCTGAAATCAATTATAACATTGTAAAGAACAATATACCAAAGTATCATGCTTGTTGCACGAAGTGCACAATTCTGGTTAATTCTGCAACATAGAACCCCCACTAAGATGGACCCGATTACCTATTACAATAATAACTTTTAACTGCGGTGATGCTGTTTTCTCCTGTTGTTTGCCCCCTGCATATGAGTCGGTGCGTCTACATGTGAGTCAGTGTCCAGTGTGTCTACATGATACTGGGTTTGCTGATTTGCAACATGCTTTTCTGGCAACTGGACGAGGGAGAAGACAAGAAATTTTACGGCCTGTAGACAATTTCATGGTCAAGTAGGAAGACATGCAGACTGAAGTTCCAGATTTCAGTCTGAATTTCAAAGACACTAGGCCTGGCATCCCTGTAGCAGTGGGGTATGAAAATGATCTTTATGCTGGTTAAGCGCTGGGTTACCATCAGCGACTCCAAGGCAGTCATCACTTTCATGTCCCAAAGCCACAAGAAAAGAACAATCTTTAAATGGCCTCAGCCCTCTAAAAAATGCAAGAGTTGATGCCAGGTTTGTCATCACCACTGGCTTGACTAGGACAACTATCAGGGGAAGATTTTGGACATTGCCAACAGATCACTGATGGTTTGTCATTCCATTACCACTGCCTTGACTAGGATGGTTTGTCACAACTACTAGGACAGGGGAAGATTTTGGACATTGCCAACAGATCACTGATGGTTTGTCATTACCACTGGCTTGACTAGGACAACTATCAGGGGAAGATTTTGGACACTGCCAACAGATCCACTGATGGTTTGTCATTACCACTGCCTTGACTAGGACAACTATTTCAGGAAAATTTTGGACATTGCCAACAGATCCAATGATGGTTTGTTTGTCGTTACCACTGGCTTGACTAGGACAACTATTTTTCAGGAAGATTTTGGACACTGCCAACAGATCAACTGATGAGCATTTGCAGAAACTATAAAGCTCACAAATGCCTGTGTTTTCTCTGACTGTGAACTCCTGACTCACTGAAGATTGTTGACATGTCTTATGTGCTGACTGGTGGTAAGCAGCAAAATGGATCATTTGTGCAATGCTGGAACTGGAGGGGACGAACAGGAAAGCCCAGGGTGGGAGGAGGGTGGGGAGGTGAGCAGCAGGGAGGAGGTTGTGGTGGTGGTGGTAAAAAATTTAATATGTAATAAATATATACTTCTGTGGTGTTATTTTAAAGATCTCCATCAGCTGAACACATTGCAGTTTAAATGTTTTAAATCAGAAGATAAAATTTATATATGGATTCTACAGTTCAAATTTTTTAGCACTTTTTGCCTATTTTGCCATTTTGATGAGAAATTCAACAACTCTGGCCTTATGGTATGCCAAAATGAACACAGATATAAGCTTCAAATCAATCAAATAGGCTTCATCTACACAATAGCAAGAAATGATCCTGTAAATCCTGAAGCTGTTCAGTGAATTAGTTTGACAACAAATAGTTGCTCAAATATGACAGATTTTCAAATTTGGCAAAAATGGCAGAGAAGTGGAGAATTTTGTCTGCAGGTTGATGATGCTAATATCTCTTGGTTCTAATAAAGATCAAATCAAAAGATTTTCTGTTGTGTGTTTGTATCACTCTCTTTTTTCAATTCATGTAGACTTTATGTCTTTCTGACTGGTAGGAAATGTTGACCTGCTGGTGCCTAGATACACTACTTAAGTTTTTCCTTTTTCTCATGAGTTTGTCAGCTGCTTTAGAAAGTTGACTGGGTGGTTTGGTACATGTTAGATTGGGGTGGTCAAAGGTTAATAAAAATATCATTGCACTGGCAACTCACCCAACAAGCCTGTCATGCTAGACCAGTACTTCCACAGCGTTCTGACAGCATGTTCTGTGTAGAACTCGTACACCTGGTCAGACAAGAGACGTGACAGCACGCCAACTCCAGCAGCAGAGTGCCTGGCCCTGTGATGCACGTCTCATTCACACATTTCTCCACTGCTCCCTTCGACAGGTTCACCTGCATGCAAACGGAAGTGAAGGTGAGTGAACATCTACAAAGGCCTGTACCAAATGGCTACCAATTTTCTTTTATTTTTCTGTCAAAACATAAAGAAACATAAATGTGAAATTCAGCCACTCCTTTCACATGCAAAAGTTTCAACAAAAAGTAATCTGTGGAATGAAATTTTCTACATCTCATCAATGAAATGATACCCCCCCCCCCCCCCCAAAAAAAAAAAAAAAAAAAAAAAAGAAAGAGAGGGAGGTAGTTACCGTCAAGGACAATGACAAACAAATAACAGGACAAGACAATGCATTTGGACCTCTTGGGTCTTCTTCAGGCAAACAAAAAATAACATTTAACATTTAGGACAGTACAAACAAAAAAATGAAGAGTCACTTATCTGTCCATGTGTTCAGATAGCATTTTATCTGTTACATACACTGAAATACAGTGACAACATTGTCACCTTCCTGGTGACATACACCGACTGACATGACATCACTGTCACCTAACTGGTGACATACACTGAAATAAATCACCACATTGTCACCTTCCTGATGACATACACTGACTGACATGACATCATTGTCACCTCAATGGTGACATACACTGAAATAAATGACAATATTGTCACCTTCCTGGTGATATACACTGACAGATATGACAACATTGTCACCTTCCTGGTGACATACACTGACAGATATGACAAAATAGTCACCTCCCTGGTGACATACACTGAAATAAATCACCACATTGTCACTTTCCTGGTGACATACATCAACTGACATGACATCATTGTCACCTGACAGGTGACATACACTGAAATAAATGACAAAATTGTCACCTTCCTAGTGACATACACTGACTGACATGACAACATTGTCACCTCTCTGGTGACATACACTGAAATAAATGACAACATTGTCACCGTCCTGGTGACATACACTGACAGACATGACAACATTGTCATCTCCCTGGTGACATACACTGAAATAAATGACAACATTGTCACCTTCCTGGTGACACACACTGACTTACATGACAACACTGTCACCTCCCTGGACATACACTGAATTAAATGACAGCATTGTCACCTTCCTGGTGACATACACTGAATTAGATGACACACATTGTCACCTCCCTGGTGACGTACATGATACACTGACTGACATGACATCATGTTGTCACTTCCCTGGTGACCTACACTGAATTAAATGACACCACTGTCAACTTCCTGGTGACATACACTGATTAAAATGACAACATGTCACCTTCCTGGTGACATACACTGAACTAAATGACAACATTGTCACCTACCTGGTGACATACACTGACTGACATGACAACACTGTCACCTCCCTGGTGACATACACTGAATTAAATGACAACACTGTCACCTCCTGGTGACATACACTGAATGACATGACACACACTGTCACCTACCTGGTGACATACACTGACAACACTGACATGACACACACTCACCTACCTGGTGACATACACTGACTGACATGACAACATTGTCACCTTCCTGGTGACATACACTGACTGACATTATTGTCTCCTCTCCAGTCACATACACTGAATTAAATGACATTACTGTCACCTTCCTGGTGACATACACTCACTGACATGACATCATTTTCACTTCCCTGGTGACCTACACTGAATTAAATGACAACATTGTCATCTTCCTGGAGACATACACTGATTGACATGACAACATTCTCACCACCCTGGTGACATACACTGAAATAAATGACAACATTGTCACCTTCCTGGTGACATACACTGACAAATATGACAACATAGTCACCTCCCTGGTGACATACACTGAAATAAATTACCACACTGTCACCTTCCTGGTGACATACACTGACTAACATGACAACATTGCCACCTCCCTGGTGACATACACTGAAATAAATAACAACATTGTCACCTTCCTGGTGACATACACTGACTGACATGACAACATTGTCACCTCCCTGGTGACATACATTGAAATAAAAATGACAACATTGTCACCTTACTGGTGCCATACACTGACAGACATGACAACATTGTCACCTTCCTGGTGCCATACACTGACAGACATGACAACATTGTCACCTTACTGGTGCCATACACTGACAGACATGACAACATTGTCACCTCCCTGGTGACATACATTGATTCAACTGAATTAAATAAACAACATTGTCACCTTCCTGGTGACACACACTGACGCACATGACAACATTGTCACCTCCCAGGTGACATACACTGAATTAAATGACAACACCTGTCACCTCCCTGGTGACATACACTGAATTAAATGACATCATTGTCACCTTCCTGGTGACATACACTGACTGACATGACATCATTGTCACCTAACTGGTGACATACACTGAAATAAATCACAACATTGTCACCTTTCTGGTGACATACACTGATTGACATGACAACATTCTCACCACCCTGGTGACATACACTGAAAAAAATGACAACATTGTCACCTTCCTGGTGACATACACACTGACAGATATGACAACATAGTCACCTCCCTGGTGAATACACTGAAATAAATCACCACATTGTCACCTTTCTGGTGACATACACTGATTGACATGACAACATTCTCACCACCCTGGTAACATACAGTGAAGTAATTGACAACACTGTCACCTTCCTGGTGACATACACTGACAGATAACACAACATAGTCACCTCCCTGGTGACATACACTGAAATAAATGACAACATTGTCACCTTCCTGGTGACATACACTGATTGACATGACAACATTCTCACCACCTTGGTAACATACACTGAAATAAAATAAATGACAACATTGTCACCTTCCTGGTGACATACACTGACAGATATGACAACATAATCACCTCACTTGTAACATAAAACGAAATAATTCACCACACTGTCACCTTCCTGATGACATACACTGACTGAGATGACAACATTGTCACCTCCCTGGTGACATACACTGAAACATACACTGAATAAATGACAACATGTCACCTGACATCCTGAAATGACATACACTGACTGACATGACACATGACATCATTGTCACCTCACTGGTGACATACACTGAAATAAATGACAACATTGTCACCTTCCTGGTGACATACACCGACTGACATGACATCATTGTCACCTCACTGGTGACATACACTGAAATAAATCACCACATTGTCACCTTCCTGGTGACATACACTGATTGACATGATGAATTCTTACCACCTTGGTAACATACATGGAAACAAATGACAACATTGTCACCTTCCTGGTGACATACACTGACTGACAGATATGACAACAAATTCACCTTCACCTTCTGGTGACATACACTGAAATAAATTACACACTGTGTCACCTTCCTGGTGACATACATTGACTGACATTACAACATTGTCACCTCCCTGGTGACATACACTAAAATAAATCCCAACATTGTCACCTTCGTGGTGACATAAACTAACAGACGTGACAACACTGTCACCTCCCTGGTGACATACACTGAATAAATGACAACATTGTCACCTTCCTGGTGCCATACACTGACAGACATGACAACATTGTCACCTCCCTGGTGACATACACTGAAATAAATGCCAACACTGTCACCTTCCTGGTGACATACACTGATTGACATGACAAATTCTTACCACCTTGGTAACATACATGGAAATAATGACAACATTCTCACCTTCCTGGTGACATACACTGAAATAAATGACAACATTGTCACCTCCCTGGTGACATACACTGAAATAAAAACCAACATTATCACCTTCCTGGTGACATACACTGACTTACATGACAACATTGTCACCTCCCTGGTGACATACATTGAATTAAATAAACACATTGTCACCTTCCTGGTGATACACACTGACGCACATGACAACATTGTCACCTCCCTGGTGACATACACTGAATTAATGACAACACTGTCACCTCCCTGGTGACATACACTGAATTAAATGACATCATTGTCACCTCCCTGGTGACACACACACTGAGAGACATGATATCATGTGTCACTTCTCCACTGGTGACTAACTGAATTATGACAACATGTCACCTTTCTGGTGACATACCCTGAATGACATGACAACATTGTCACCTTCCTGATGACATACACTGAAAAACATAACATTGTCACCTTCCTGGTGACATACACTGAATGACATGACAACATAGTCACCTCCCTGGTGACACACTGAATGAAAATGACACACATGTCACCTTCCTGGTGACATACACTGATTGACATGACACAACATGTCACCTCTCCTGGTGACATCACACTGAAAACATGACAACATTGTCACCTTCCTGGTGACATACACTGAAATAAATGACAACATTGTCACCTCCCTGGTGACATACACTGAAATACATGACAACACTGTCACCTTCCCTGGTGACATACACTGAATGACATGACAACACTGTCACCTCCCTGGTGACATACACTGAATTAAATGACAACATTGTCACCTTCCTGGTGGTGACATGACACTGACAACATGACACTGAAATGACATGACAACACTGTCACCCTGGTGACATACACTGAATGATATGACAACATTGTCACCTCCCTGGTGACATACACTGATAACATGACAACACTGTCACCTCCTGGTGACATACACTGAATGAAATGACAAACACTATCACCTCCCTGGGTGACATACACACTGAATGACATGACAACACTGTCACCTCCCTGGTGACATACACTGAAGGACATGACAACATTGTCACCTTCCTGGTGACATACACTGAATTGACATGACAACATTGTCACCTCCCTGGTGACATACACACTGAATGAAATGACAACACATGTCACCTCCTGGTGACATGAATGACATGACATTGTCACGTCCCTGGTGACACAAATGACATACAACACTCCCACCTCCCTGGTGACATACACTGAATGAAATGACAACATTGTCACCTCCCCTGGTGACATACACTGAATGACATGACAACATTGTCACCTCCCTGGTGACATACACTGAATGACATGACAACATTGTCACCTCCCTGGTGACATACACTGAATGACATGACAACATGTCACCTTCCCTGGTGACATACACTGAATGACATGACAACATTGTCACCTCCCTGGTGACATACACTGAATGACATGACAACACTGTGTCACCTCCCTGGTGACATACACTGACAGACATGACAACATTGTCACCTCCCTGGTGACATACACTGAATGAAATGACAACACTGTCACCTCTGAATGTGACATACACTGACACAACATACACTGTCACACATGACAAATTGTCACCTACCTGGTGACATACACTACACTGACATGACATGACAACACTGTCACCTCCCTGGTGAACATACACTGAATAAATGACAACATTGTCACCTCCTGGTGACATACACTGGCTGACATGACAACATTGTCACCTTCCTGGTGACATACACTGATGAATGACAACATTGTCACCTCCCTGGTGACAAACACTGAATGACATGACAACATTGTCACCTTCCTGTTGACATACACTGACTGACATGACAACATCATCACCTCCCTGGTGACAAACACACTGAATGACATGACATTTGTCACCTCCTGGAGATATACACTGGCTGATATGACAACACTGTCACCTTCCTGGTGACATACACACTGAATGACAACACTGTCACCTCCTGGTGACATACACTGACTGACATGATAGGACAACACAGTCACCTCTCTGGTGACATACACTGAATGACATGACATCATTGTCACCTTCCTGTGACATACACTGAATGACATGACAACACTGTCACCTCCCTGGTGACATACACTGAATGACATGACAACACTGTCACCTCCTGGTGACATACACTGAATGACATGGCAACATTGTCACCTCCCTGGTGACATACACTGAATGAAATGACAACATTGTCACCTTCCTGGTGACATACACTGAAAGACATGACAACATTGTCACCTCCCTGGTGACATACACTGAAAATGACATGACAACATTGTTCACCTCTCCTGGTGACATACACTGACTGACATGACATACAACACTGTCACCTCTCCTGGGTGACATACACTGAATGACATGACAACACTGTCACCTCCCTGGTGACATACACTGACTGACATGACAACACTGTCACCTCCCTGGTGACATACACTGAATGACATGAAAACATTGTCACCTCCCTGGGTGACATACACTGAATGACATGACAACATTGTCACCTCCCTGGTGACATACACTGAATGACAACATTGTCACCTCCCTGGTGACATACACTGAATGACAATGACAACACTGTCACCGTCCTGGTGACATACACTGAATGACATGACAACACTTGTCCTTCCTGGTGACATACACTGAATGACATGACAACATTGTCACCTCCCTGGTGACATACACTGAATGATATGACAACACTGTCACCTCCCTGGTGACATACACTGAATGATTGACAACATTGTCACCTCCCTGGTGACATACACTGAATGACATGACAACACTGTCACCTCCCTGGTGACATACACTGAATGATTGACAACATTGTCACCTCCCTGGTGACATACACTGACTGAATAACAACATTGTCACTTCCTGGTGACATACACTGAAGAACATGACAACACTGTCACCTCCCTGGTGACATACACTGAATGACATGACAACATTGTCACCTTCCTGGTGACATAAACTGAATGACATGACAACACATTGTCACCTCCTGGGGTGACATACACTGAAATACAATGACAACACTGTCACCTTCCTGGTGACATACACTGACTGACATGACAACACTGTCACCTTCCTGGTGACATACACTGATGACATGACAACATGTCACCTCCCTGGTGACATACACTGAATGACATGACAACTGTCACACCTCCCTGGTGACATACACTGAATGACATGACAACACTGTCACCTCCTGGTGACATACACTGAATGATAATGACAACACTGTCACCTTCCCTGGTGACATACACTGAAATAAATGACAACATTGTCACCTCCCTGGTGACATACACTGAATGACATGACAACATTGTCACCTCCCTGGTGACATACACTGAATGACAATGACAACACTGTCACCTCCCTGGTGACATACACTGAATGACATGACAACATTGTCACCTCTCCTGGTGACATACACTGAATGACATGACAACATTGTCACCTCCTGGTGACATACACTGAATGAATGACAACATTGTCACCTCCCTGGTGACAACACTGAATGACATGACACATTGTCACCTCCCTGGTGACATACACTGAATGACACATAATTGTCACCTCCCTGGTGACATACACTGAATGACATGACAACCCTATTGTCACCTCCTGGTGACATACACTGAATGACATGACAACATTGTCACCTCCCTGGTGACATACACTGAATGACATGACAACACTGTCACCTTCCTGGTGACATACACTGAATGACATGACAAACATTGTCACCTCCCTGGTGACATATACACTGAATGACATGACAACATGTCACCTCCCTGGTGACACACTGAATGACATGACAACATGGTCACCTCCCTGGTGACATACACTGAATGACATGACAACATGTCACACCTCCCTGGTGACATACACTGAATGACATGACAACATTGTCACCTCCCTGGTGACATACACTGAAATGAATGACAACATTGTCACCTTCCTGGTGACATACACTGAAATGACATGACAACACAGTCATCTCCTTGGTGACATACACTGAATGACATGACATGACAACATATTCACCTCTCCTGGTGACATACACTGAATGACATGACAACACTGTCACCTCCCTGGTGACATACACTGAATGACATGACAACACTGTCACCTCCCTGGTGACATACACTGAAATGACATGACAACACTGTCACCTCCCTGGTGACATACACTGAATGACATGACAACATGTCACCTTCCTGGTGACATACACTGATTGACATGACAACATATCACCTCTCCAGGTGACATACACTGACATATTATAATTAACACATTGTCACCTCCCTGGTGACACATACACTGAATGACATGACAACACTGTCACCTCCCTGGTGACATACACTGAATGACATGACAACATTGTCACCTCCCTGGTGACATACACTGAATGACATGACAACATTGTCACCCCCTGGTGACATACACACTGATTGACACACACATTGTCACCTCCCTGTGACATGACACTGAATGACATGACAACATGGTCACCTCCCTGGTGACATACACTGAATGACATGACAAACATGGTCACCTTCCTGGTGACATAAACTGAATACATGACAACATTGTCACCTCCCCTGGTGACATACACTGAAGAAAAACATTGACACCTTCCTGGTGACATACACTGAATGACATGACAACACAGTCATCTACTGGTGACATACACTGAATGACATGACAACAACATATTCACCTCTACTGGACATACACTGAATGACATATCAACACTGTCACCTCCCTGGTGACATACACTGAATGACATGACAACACTGTCACCTCCCTGGTGACATACACTGAATGACATGACAACACTGTCACCTCCCTGGTGACATACACTGATTGACACGACAACATATTCACCTCTCCTGGTGACATACATTGAATGACATATACAACACCGTCACCTCCCTGGTGACATACACTGAATGACATGACAACACTATCACCTCCCCTGGTGACATACACTGAATGACATGACAACACTGTCACCTCCCCCCTGTGACATATAGGATGACATGACAACACAGTCACCTCCCTGGGTGACATACACTGAATGATAACAACACTGTCACCTCCCTGGTGACATACACTGAATGATTGGACAACATTGTCACCTCCCTGGTGACATACACTGAATGATAAGACAACACACTGTCACCTCCCTGGTGACATACACTGAATGACATGAGAACAGTCACCTCCCTGGTATCATAAACTGAATGACAAGACAACACTGTCACCTCCCTGGTGACATACAAATGAATGACATGACAACACTGTCACCTCCTTGGTGACATACACTGAATGACATGACAATATTGGCACCTCCCTGGTGACATAACACTGAATGATATGAGCACTCTTGTCACCTCCCTGGTAACATAAACTGAATGACAAGACAACACTGTCACCTCCCTTGTGGCATACAGTGAAAGACATGACAACATTGTCACCTCCTTGGTGACATATACTGAATGACATGACAAAATTGTTATCTCCTTGGTGACATACACTGAATGACATGATGACACTGTCACCTCCCTGGTGACATACACTGAATGACATGACATTGTCACCTCTCTGGTGACATACAGTGAATGACATGACATTTGTCACCTCCCTGGTGACATACACTGAATGACAACACTGTCACCTCCCTGGTGACATACACTGAATGACATGACATCATTGTCACCTCCCTGGTGACATACACTGAATCACATGACAACACTATCACCTCCCTGGTGACATACAGTGAATGATATGACAATACAGTCACCTCCCTGGTGACATATAGTAAATGACATGACAACACTATAACCTCCCTGGTGACATACACTTAATGACATGACACTGTCACCTCCCTGGTGACACACAGTAAATGACATGACAACACAGTCATCTCCCTGGTGACATACAGTGAATGACATGACAACACTATCACCTCCCTGGTGACATACATTAAATGACATGACATTGTCACCTCCTTGGTGACATATAGTAAATGACATGACATTGTCACCTCCCTGGTGACATACACTGAATGACATGACATCACTGTCATCTCCCTGGTGATCATCTTGAAAGATGAATACAATACAAAAAAATGACATCTTATGGCCTCAGAATATATATACTGAACAACATAACATTTTTCAAGGTCTGACCAGTGTGTTGGGTTAATGTGTAAGTCAGACATCTGCTAAGCTGTAGCCGTGTGACCCTCTTCTTAAATTCTCTCATCTTAGTTCTTAATTCACAGGTTAAAACACATGCGCATACACACACACACACACACACACACACACACACGCACACACACACACACACACACACACACACACACACACACATGCACACACACATACACACATGCGAGCACACACATACGCATGCATGCACACACACACACACACACACACACACACACTCATGCATACACATACACACACACACATGAGTCCGTGCCCATACATCCATACACGCACGTGTACATTCACTACACACACATACAATGATAAAAAAAAAAAGGCACAACTAATGTTAGGTAGGCACTCGAGGTCTGACCAGCACACTGGGCTAATGCATTGGTCAGACATCTGCTACGTCATAGCCACGAGACTCTCTTCTTAAATTCTCTCATTTTAGTTATCAATTCATTTATCCATCAGCTTAAAATCACACGTAGTGTGGTCTCAAAACTTAGCGGATATGGTGTAGTGTATATGGATGAGGCTGAACGCAGTGACGCCTCCATGATGAAACTGAAACAAACTGCCATTAAGAAACAAAAAGTGGAAGAGGGGTATCACCTTGTGAAAAGGCCATGTTTTCTCAGTTGTTTGAACTTCCATCAATAAACAGAAAAGGCATGCTTTCTCAGTTGTTCAAACTTCCATCAATAAACACAAAAGGGGTCAGGACATATTACCCAGTGAAGATTGGTTCCTTCAGACGTCGGTGGTGGTACCCAGCACTGGGGTCCCTCTCTCCGATCCATGTCGTGTTCTCCATTGTCAGCTGCTGGCACGCACACTGGGACGGTCCTTTAAAAACAATGCCTGGTCAGCCAATATCTTGAAAACAATGCCTTGGCCAGTCTTCCTGAAGCTAGTCAATATCTCAAAAACAATGCCTTGATCAGTCTTCTTAACCTGCAGAGTGCGATGGGCCACGATCGTGGCTTTCCCGACCAAGTGCGATGGGCAACGATCGTGGCTCAGATGAGAACTGTTATACCACCGCCACTAAACATATGAGTTGATCAGTTCACATGACTTGCTAGTATCCAATGTGCACCGGCCAGCCTTGTCAGTCAGTTATCTCCAAGTTTTTCATCTGTTTTGCATAAATAATGAGTGAATCAGTGACCGAGTTTGAGCAGGAGTTGCCTGGAAGTGGCACGAGCGAAGAATCAGTTGCTGAAAGCAGCAGTGACAAAAGTGAAGCAGTGAGTTGATAAACTTTGATTATTTTGTTTGTCGAGTAATGGGACACTTGCTGCGTGCGGTCATTGGGTATTTTGCATTTGTTGGTCCGCCACATGAAAGAACGGGGGATAGAGGGGGCAGGGTACATGGCTACTTACAGGAGTGATAGGCTTTGGCCTGATCAAACTAGAAGATCGTTTCTGGGTGATTGCAGGTGTTTTTTGAAAGCACTTTAGAGATGAATAAAAGTGGTGATTTGAACAGAACAATTTATAACTTTCGTTTGTGTTTAAGTTTGGAAACAATGTGGGCATGTCACGAGTGGGCGTGTCTCCATTTAAAGTTAGATCCCTTCCCCTTCTATGCTAGTGTGACTCAAGTTTTATTTATTTTATGCATGCCTTCATTTTTCATAGAATGAATAAGTAATGCTGTTCATTTTTTTTTTTCTTTCTGGAAAATCAGACTAATTAGTGGAAACTGCTTCAATTGCACCATTATAAGACAATGAAATGAACAGAAGACTTAGGAGATATGTTTTCTCGTGTGACCCAGAATCTGGAAGCACTATTGCAGAGGAGAGTGATGCTGAGAGTGAAGGAGGTAAAGAAAGAGGAACTGTGCTGCTGGCCATCCTACTCGTGTGCGCTCTGGCTGGGAATGTTCTAGACGTGCCGCGGGACTCTGCCCCAAGTGCTTTTCAGCCTTCCACAGGAGACCAAGGCCCTAACTTTGTTGTGTGTCTTCCAAGGACATATTCTTCTTGTTTTCTCTCAAGTTTCAAGTGTTTTGACATTCAAGCAGGAAAACTGTGGTGTTTCAAACAATGTGGCTGATGGATTGGATTACCTTTTCGCCAGTGTTCTGGATTACACTGTGAAGAATATCTTCAGCAGCCATCAGGGTACTGTCTTGTAATTATTTTTTTCAGATTCCTCATTGTCTCTAGTTTACAAAAACATATAGCTTCACCTATCTAGTTTCAAGACAAGTCTGCACAAACCCCATTTCCTAATATAGTGAAATCTGATTGTGCGGATGTTGAATTATAGATATATCATTTAGGCACAATTTATTGTACATACCTCAGATCATGAGAATTATCTTCTTTCCCGTGTTTCCAGCACAAATTTTTTTCTTCATTTTATCTCCAGTCTGAGGTGTTTTAGATAGTACAGAAGAAAAACAGTATCTCTTCTAACATTTGACTTACTTTTCAAATGACTTTTTCAGAATTTTTCTTTGCTTATATTTTGAGGTCAGTCTCCAAGTAGGTACCACTACAGTGTTTTCAGTCATTTCAATAGATTCTACAACATCTCTAATTTCTAAAAATGAATAGGTTTGCATACCTAGTGCAAATAATATGTATGCAGAAGCCAAATTCTGTAGTGTGGTGTGTGATGAGTTTCCTGTGTCCTAGATTTTAAAACTACATTTCTTGAAAGGTTTTTTTTTTATATGCAGAGCACTCAACTAGTTAAAGCTAGTCAATATCTTGAAAACAATGCCTTGATCAGCCTTCTTAAAGCTAGTCAGTATCTTGAAAACAAGGCCTTGGTCAGTCTTCTTAAAGCTAGTCAATATCTTGAAAACAATGCCTTGATCAGCCTTCTTAAAGCTAGTCAATATCTTGAAAACAAGGCCTTGGTCAGCCTTCTTAAAAAAATCACTTCAACAGCCAAACATACACACATTAACATTATAATATGACAGGCAGCAGATGAAGAAAACAGACATCCATACTGATCTTTTACAAATATGAGTAATTCAAGAATCTTACAGGGTATGGAGTGGAAAGAACCTGCAGAACATTTCATGTCCTCAAAGGAAGACACAGCACGTGTTATCTCTCTCTTGTTCACACACACAAAGACACAAGCCAGTTCTATTTAAACAAAGAAGAATAAATATTCAAGAGTAATCTCATAAAACCTTTAGATGATTGGTTGCCCAGTGGTAAGGCACTGGCTTCACATGCATGGTTCCAGTTTGAATCTAGCAGGATTCCGATATAAACAAGCTGGCAATGTCGCTCTGAACATTTAATCACTCTGGCAGTGTCCGGTATAGCGTTAGACAGATCCCCGTCCCCCTGGATTGGTTATCCCTCTCTGCCACATCACTGGGGTCGTGTGTGTGTGTGTGTGTGTGTGTGTGTGTGTGTGTGTGTGTGTGTGTGTGAGAGTGTGAGTGTGTGTGTGTGTGAGTATGAGTGTGAGTGTGTGAGTGTAAGTAAGTGTGTGTGTGTGTGTGTGTGTGTGTGTGTGTGTGGAAATCAAACATGAACTGATTGAACCAGTAAAGTCCTGACAAACCATGACCCTGTGCTCACCTTGCAGTTATCAGTGCAGTCACAGCACTGTAGGAACTCGTCATCCAGGGGAATCTTGACGCCTTTGGCAGGAATCCTGAAGCTGGAGTACTCCACATAATCAGGGTATTGACGATCAATGGCGTTGACACACGATATGGGAACCCTCTCTTTGCCGTATGACAGATCCTTGATGTCACAGAATGTCTGCAATGATAGCATGTCAACATCCTGAGTCCTGATAATACACACAAACACACACACACACACCAAGGGCTGTTTATTTTATCATTATGTATGAGAAAATACACAGAAGGTGGGAGTAGTATAAGTTCACTGAACTGTTCAAATATTGACAAAATGTTTGGAAACTACTTCAACCAGCACAAACTGTGTGTGCACATGGTGTGAACTGTTGTTCTATGTAACAAATGTATCCATAACTTACCCTGGCTAGTACAAGCACGTGGTATGAACTGTGCACTAAGTATGCAATACGTAACAGTATGCTCATAATTACCCCAGATGATATAAAGTGTATGTAGGGAAGAAGATGAACAGCAGAAATGATCCATGCATAGATGACACAGCCACTTACCTTGACAGGTACGAACTCTGTGTGCACGTGCAGCCAGGGGTCATAGCAGAAGTAGTCAATGTACAGCTGAGAGTCAGTGATGTACAGAAAGTCATCTAGTTCCTCCATGCTACGCAGACGCCGTCCACACGGTGCACGGTATATGACTGACCTCTTGCCCCCCGGCCTCATCTTGCAGATTTGTCTGCACACATAAGAAGACCATCTCTAGTTTGTCACACTCTATCTGTTGCCCCCGGCCCTCGTCTTGCAGATTTGTCTGCACCATAAGAAGACCATCTCTAGTTTGTCACACTCTATCTGCACAGTCAAGAGCATTATCTCTATTTTTCCATTATTTCTGCACAGTGACAGGATCACCCCCATTGTACCGCATGTTTCTGCCCAGTCAGAGCATCATTTTCTCATCACAACTGGTCTGCACACTGAGAAGATCATCCATCTCTTGTCCCTTTCTGTTCGCACATTCAGATAACTGTCCTTACTTTGACAAATTCTGTAAGCAAAATGAGGATCATCTTGATATGGTTCTCATTTCAGTACCAAAATCAGGACCATCTGGATATGTTTCTCATTTCAGTACCAAAATCAGGACCATCTGGATATGGTTCTCATTCAGTACCAAAAGCAGGACCATCTGGATATGGTTCTCATTTCAGCACAATCAGATAATCCCCATCTTGTCCCATACTGTCTGCACAATCATATAAACTGTATTCTCTGTGTCTCCTTCTTCTCCCTCACCTCTGCTAGGTGTCACTGGGGCCCCACACTAAGAAACAGTTCCCCAGGTTCCTCCACTTCTGTTGGCTGCATGCCAAGGCCTGGGTCTCTGCCCCTATCTTCCTGCCCATTCTGCAGAGTCGTCAGTCCATTTTTTGCCCCTGTCTTCCCCAGCATCCCCCTCCTTCGACAGTTCCCTGGAGGACCGTTTCAGCAAGGCCTCTGGGTCTTCTTACATAGCCCTTACCAACATACTTCACAGCATTATGGGATTCAGGGCAGCCTACCTCTCCCCAGCCACAGAGCAGAGGAAACAGCAGAGGGTTTTTGCCGATGTGTTTGTCCACGTCCTCCTCACCATCCTTCACGCACTGTCCACTGCATGTGTGAGCCACTGCAATAAAACAGACCACCCTTCATACACTGTCCACAGCACGCGTGAGCCACTGCAATAAAACACAGACCACCACCCTCATACACTGTCCACAGCATGCGTGAGCCACTGCAATACAACACAGACCACCCTTCATACACTGTCCACAGCATGTGTGAGCCACTGCAATACAACGCAGACCACCCTTCACACACTGTCCACAGCATGTGTGAGCACTGCAATACGACACAGACCACACAATACAGACCACCCTTCACACACTGTCCACAGCATGTGTGAGCCACTGCAATACAACGCAGACCATCCTTCATACACTGTCCACTGCATGTGTGAGCCACTGCAATACGACACAGACCACACAATACAGACCACCCTTCACACACTGTTCACAGCATGTGTGCGCCACTGCAATACAACACAAACTGACCCATCCTTCTTGCACTGCACAGTATGTTCACTCAGTGTATGTATTATTGCAATCCAACACAAATAAACAATCTTCACACACTGTCTGCCATGCATGTGGGCTACTGCAGTAATAAACAAACAACTTGTTCAGTGAAATTATGACCACTGGGCTTTCTTTCTAAATTCCACCACTGAAGAGAGAAACATGTACAGATCAGGAGAAAAATGAAAACAATATATACAGACATTAGAAACATCAAGAAACTTATTGTGACAATATACAAATAATGCTGAATATAAAATCAGGTTCCAGTTCAAGTTTTAATCATTATAGCTCAGCAAACTGTACACAGCCTATTTCCTACTTTTTTTGTCAATAATTTTCTCCCTAATCTTTAAACTGAAGCGTGTGAATGTAAAAAAAGAAAAAGAAGCAACTGGCCATCACAGCTGAGTTTCAATGGGCAAAATCAGGACATAAAAAGAGCTGTGGACTCACCAAATTTCTTTCGTTCCTTGCCCTTGGTGTCAATGAGCGTGTCCATTCTTTCTCCCAGCGCCTCTCGATCATCCACTGTCAAAATGATACATCAGGTTAGCGTCCTAAAAAAATCCTGCACCTTTCGCTCTTTGTTATGAAATAGATAAATGATGTGTCACGTCTGAATTATCAACCCATTTCAGCAAAACCTGCAAACCTGCCCTGTCACTCTGTTTCGTGATCACATTCACCACACTCAAACCAGTCTCACCCGTTTTCCTTCTTTTCTTCAATATATGATCTATGCATATGTCATACCTGTGTCACTTGCACACTCCAACACAGCCCGCCTTCTTCACTTTTAGTTTTGAAATGCACAATAAACATGTAGTGCTAGCACCATCAACATGTTCCAACAAAACGTATCTCCATCCATTTTGGGATGGGGATTAATTTACATATTGTGAGAGTACTATCACCATCAATCCTATCACTTGCACACTCCAACACAGCCCGCCTTCTTCACTTTTAGTTTTGAAATGCACAATAAATATGTAGTGCTAGCACCATCAACATGTTCCAACAAAACGTATCTCCATCCATTTTGGGATGGGGATTAATTTACATATTGTGAGAGTACTATCACCATCAATCCTACCCGTCCTGCCAAGTTCATTTAACAAAAGCATAGAAAGCCCCCCTAAACCTAGTACTTTTGGTCACCAAAAAAATTGTCTTGACAGATGAGTAAGAAAGTATCTATCTTTGTGAAAAGAACTTGTCCTTGCATCCACAAACATGTAACAAGATTTTGTTCTCTCCCCTCTCTCTTTTCTATTCTGGATCAAAGGTTTCGGTCCATCCAGCCCCAATGTACCGACCACACTCGTTCATGTCCACAGCAGATGCCAGTCTCTCCTGCAGAACACTGGCCATGTCTCGGCCCTGCTTGTTGCTGCTGATGCTGCTGGCTTCAAACCCTTTGCTCTCTGCACACACACGCACATATAACATACACTGACACCACAGTTTCAACTATTTCTGTTTGGGACATCAGACATAATAATTTGTGGACTTGTTCTTAACTAAGGTACAGTTTTTTTTAACACATAGAATCTCTCTCTCTCTCTCTCTCTCTCTCTCTCTCTCTAGCGCAGATCGGAAGAATTGGAAGATTAGGCTCTGCCTAAAATCTCAAACTTGATCGAATAAGTTTTCTGAGTTCTGAGCTCTCTCTCTCTCTCCTCTCCCTCTCTCTCTTTTTCTTGTTCTCTCTCTCTCATTTCAAGTTTTGAAGCATGGTTCAATCCTAAAAACTAACCGTATGATTCAATCTTACATACAAACAGTATTATTTAATCCTACATAACAGTAGTATGATTCAATCTTACATACCAACAGTATTATTCAATCCTACCTAACAGCAGTATGATTCAGTCCTATATATCAACAGTATTATTCAATCCTACATAACAGCAGTATGATTCACTCCTATATACCAACAGTATTATTCAATCTTACATAACAGCAGTATGATTCAATCCTACATAACAACAGTATGATTCAACCCTACATAACAGCAGTATGATTCAACCCTACTTAACAGCAGTACTATTCAACCCTACATAACAGCAGTATGATTCAATCATACATAACAGCAGTATGATTCAGTCCTATATACCAACAGTATTATTCAATCTTACATAACAGCAGTATGATTCAACCCTACATAAAGCAGTATGATTCAATCCTACATAACAGCAGTATGATTCAGTCCTATATACCAACAGTATTATTCATCCTACATAACAGCACCTGTTTGGCTAAGTATACTTACCATGTCAGACCATAGCATTAAACGGCTGTCAGTCAGCTCCGTCAGGCCGAAGTTTTGTGGCCAATGCAGTAATAAGATAGTCACGTGACGCCCACCCTACTTCCGCCTACGGAAGATGCCGAAGTTCGTGTACTGTACGTCATTCAATGAGGCCTGCGCGCAAGGCAAACCCCCAGGGAACTTGGCGCTAGAGGGGAAGTAGGGCGGGGGGCATTAGAGTCTGACATGGTAAGTATACTTAGCCAAACAGGGAGTATACACAAACTCCCCATTTTGGCGTCGTATACTATACCATGTCAGACCATAGCAGAATTTAAAGTATAGGAGAGGGGGCCGAGCGCCCTAATGGTTCCTGGGGTAGACCGATATGGCTGCATTGGCCGCCACAAATGAAATCCCTTTAGAACCATCAGCCCTGGTCATGCGGATGTCCCTTAAATAAAAGTTTATGAAAGGGTTCTCCGAAACGCCAGTAGGCTGCCTCCAGGAGATGGCGCACGGGGACAGAGTGCTGGAACGCTGAGGACGTGGCCAGCGCTCTGACCTCATGGGCTCGGGGTGACAGGGCTGGGAGGTCTTTGTACGCCTGGGCATAGGCAGATCTGATATAGTATTGGATAGCCACCTAGAGATAGTGCCCGCCGATATGTCCTTCTTGTTGTTGGGGTTGATGGAGATAAGAAGGCGTCGCTGCGAGGAACGCCTGGGGCGGGAACGCTCCCAGTAGTATCTGAGGCACCTAGAGGGGCACAGGTCCATGTCCCCACCCCGCTCGTTGCCCTAAGATATCCGCTAGAGAGCGGATCAGGAGGGAAGGAGAGGCTGTGCCCGGTTCCTGGTTCTTCGCTAGGAACTCAGGTAGGAACTTAAGTGAGACCGAGCCGTCTCTGTGAAAGCGATGTCCCCGAGGGTCCCCGCTGAGGGCATGAATCTCACTTCGCCTTCTGGCTGAGGCCAGGGAGAGAAGGAAGGTGGTCTTGAAGGAGAGGAGGTCAAGGGAATGGAGCGGGGGCTCGAAAGGGGGTTTTCTGAGGGCGCCTAACACCAGAAAGAGGTCCCACAAGGGGGCGCGCCTAGGGGATTGAGCTTCCCGTAGGGCAACCCCCCGTGATAGTTCTCTGAGTAGAAAGTCATTGTCGAAAGATGGGCCGCCGAGCTGTCGGATGGTGGTGCATACGGCCGATCGGTAGCCCCCGAATGGAGCTAGCCGAGAGTTTTAAGGAGGACGAAAGGTGGGATAGGAAATTGCCTAGCTGGATGTTGGAGGGGTGTAGGTAGGGGACCGAGTTAGCCGTGCACCACGTGACCCATCTCTCCATCTGTAATTATAGAGGGACTCTGTGCTAGCCCTACGAGAGGCCGAGGCCAAGTCTCGTAGTCCCTGCGATGCTCCCGCTTCTGTCAGGGTCTCTAGGACAGACCGGGGTCTGTCGGCGGGGGCGGCGGGGACCGGTGGTCGCAATTTGGCTGGCATAGAAGCCAAGCGTGTAGGCGAAGCATCAGGGGATTGGAGTGAGGGAGGCCCGAGCGAGGTTGTCTGAGCAAGTCCCACCGAGGGGCTAGCTGGAGAGGGGGAACGTGAGTTAGGGACCTGAGGTCCGGGAACCACGACTGAGTCGGCCACCATGGGGTTATGAGGATGAGTTTGGGTCTCTCCAGCCTGGCCTTCCTGATCACTTTGTGAAGTATGGGGAAGGGGGGAAAGGCGTAGGCGACAAGTCCCGTCCAGGGGAGGGAGAGCGCATCGACCGCGTACGCTCGGGGGTCCGGGACTGGAGAGACATACATGGGGAGTCGATGGTTGAACCGTGTCGCAAATAGGTCGACCATGGGCTTGAACCAGTGATCCCAGACAGTGGTTAGTGTCAGCTTGTTCAGGGTCCACTCTGTGTGCAGAAGGGTCCCTGACCGGCTGAGAGTGTCTGCCAGGATGTTCCGTGTCCCCGCTATGTGTGTCTCGCACGGAGGGTGGTTCCCCGTGCGTGGCACCAGCGAAGGAGGGCCTCTGTCCTGAGAGAGAGGCCGATGGAGTGAGCCCCCCCCCCCCCCCCCCCCTTGTTGACGTAATGGGCTACCGACGTGTTGTCCGTGAGGAGAGAACCAGTCGGTGCGAGATTAGATGCTGGAAGTGGAGGAGGGCCAGTCTGACCGCTTCCAACTCTAATATGTTGATGTGGAGGCGAGCCATCTGTGTGTCCCACCCCCGAGGCATGACTGTCCCCCAAAGTGGGCCCCCCAGCCCGAGTTGGAGGCGTCCGTGTATAGCTCGAGGGACTGAGTTGGGAGAGAGATCGGAACGCCGGTGATCAGGGTGGACGGATTGAGCCATTCCTCCGTGGCACCCGAGAACCAGGGGCCGAGGGGAATGGTCAGGTCCCAGCGGTCCGAGGTCTGGGACCAACGACGACGGAACTCCCTCTGCAGCTGGCGTTTGGGGACCCGACCCAGCGGAATGAGGGCAGAAAGGGACTCCATCATCCCTAAGAGGGAGGACAGAGTTCTGGCCGAGGTGTGCGAGGCTTCTCGGAGGCGCACGATGAGGTCCACAATCCGGGCGGACCTCTCCGGGGTCGGGGGGGCGACCTTCATGGTAATCGTGTCGAAACTCATGCCCAGGAAAGAGAACCTCTGACTGGGAATAAGTTCGCACTTGAGGGGGTTGATTACAAACCCCAAGGTGGAACAAAGGCTGAGGAGGCGGGTGGTGTGGGCCTGGCACTGAGCCTGGGAGGAGGCTAGGACAAGCCAGTCGTCGAGGTAAACCAGGAGGCGAATGTCCTCCTGCCTGGCCAGGGCGGCCATCTCCTTGACAACCTTCGTGAAGAGGAAGGGTGCCAGGGAGAGGCCAAAGGGGAGAGCTTTGAACTGGAACACCCGAGCTTGCCAGACGAACCGGAGGTAACGTCTGTGCGCCGGGTGGATAAGGATTTGGAAATACGCATCTTTCAGATCTATGGAGGTCGCCCAATCTAAATGGTGAATGGAGTCTCTGATCTGGAAGGGTGTGTCCCATCTTGAACTTGGTATGTCTTAGGAACTTGTTGAGGGGAGAAAGGTCGAGGATGGGCCTCCATCCCCCCGAAGGTTTGGGGATCACGAACAGGTGGGAGTAAAACCCGGGTTGGGCTGGAAAACTTCTGCGATGGCCCCCTTCTGTAGGAGTTCGAGGACTTCCAGGCGGAGGGCCTCCGCCTGGGCAGGTGGGGGGTCGCTGGGGGACGGAGGAGGAGAAAACGCATGAGGGGAGGGCGACCGTGCGCCCCAGGGTAGGCGAAACCCATCCTGAAGCACCGACACTACCCAGGGGCTGAGGCCCATACGTCGCCACTGGCGGGCATGCCGGGAGAGGTTGCCCGCCAGGGGAGCCGATGGTCCCGGGGGGGAAGGGGTACAGTGGGGCCGGTGTCTTGCTGGGCAGGTTGTGCCAGTTCCATGCCCCCTACGGGAGTGTCCTCCAGTCACCTGGGGCCGTGCTTGCTGCTGGCCGAACCGAAAATTCTGGCGAGGTTTTGGTTTAGGCCTCTGCGAGTTAAGTGGGCGCTTGGCCGGCCCGCGGTGTGAAATGCGGCTTGACGGGGGTACGGAGTGGGCCTGTTGGCCCTGGGGTAAGACCGAAAGGGGGGTCTGGAAGGGCGTGGCTGAGGCCGGGGGGCGAAGGACGCCGCCTGCTTGCGTTCCTCGAGAGAGAGAGACATAGCCGAGGTGGAGTACTCGCCAAAGAGCGAGTGATCCTGGCCCGGGACACATCGTAGGGATGCCCTGAGTGCCGGGGAGAGCGAGGAGCGTGCAAGCACCGCGTCTCTAGCCACAAGCAGACAATTAAAATGGGTCGTTGCTGCGCTGTCCGCCGCAGCCGACAAGTGATGCGATATCCTGTTGACTAGGTGTCGCATGAAGGGATCGCTGAACAAGCGAAGTTCGTCCTGGTGGGGTTCGGAGTTTGTATCCGAAGGCCCTGGGACGGCGCCGTCATCCCCAGGCCAGAGTACCTCCGCCCTCTGCAAGAGCATGCTAAGGTAGGCATGCCCTGCAGTGGTGTGTAAGATGCCCATCCGGCTACTCGGTCCCAGTCCTTTAACGCCTTAAAGGAGACAGTGGCCGAAGTAGGGGGGGCCCGGTTGGGTATCAGGCGACAATCCGATTGGGAGATGGCCCACTCCCTGGTGGCCGGATTGTCAGCAAAGAGGGAGGTAACAGGGGGTGCTTCCTGCGGGTCCCAAGTAGGGCGCCGAAAGGGGCCGCATTGGGTGCCGGGGGAAGGTCTTGACCCGGCGTGGGGACGGCGTCTGCACCCCTGGCGCGTTTCGCCGGACTCTCCCACAGTGAAGTGAGGGACTGAGGAGCTACAATCCTGTCTTGAGTGTTGGGCTGGGGGCGGCCCAACGATCTCAGGAAAGGCCAAGATATCGGCAGAGGGAGGGGCGTCCCTCGACACCAGTCCGGTCGAAACCGTTCAATGGTGTTGATGTCATAAAGTGATGAGAAGAGGTCCTCATCGTAGTCCTCCTCAGGCTGTGGGGAGTCTAATTCCTGGGAAGGGAGGTCTTCCTCAGGAGGCAAGTGCGCGGGTGCGCGAGGGTCCCGCCCTGGTAGGGTGGTGGGGGGGGGGGGGGGGGGGCGGGACCCTCGTGGCTCTATACTCGGCAGACGGGCTAGGGTGGGAGAGCCCGGACCGATCGGACAGCGCCCGAGGTGGGAGACCCAGGTCGACCCAAGTCTGTGAGGTTGGGTGCCACAATCGACCCAAATAGTTGTTCAGGTTGGGTGTGGGTATTAAGCCACTGGTCCCTCTCGGGGGCATAGAGCCACTGGTCCCCGGGGAGATAAGCGGGCTGTGGCGGCCCAGAGTACTGTGCAGGGACTCGCCGCCGGGGACCGGGGTAACCTGGGGCAGCAGGGGGGAATAATAATCGACCGTAGTATGTGGTCCCCCCCCCGGGAGCATGCCGGGCCCCAGAGGAATGGGGCAGGTTACCCGTGGTCCCGCTGGTAGATCCTCCCCCCGGAGGAACGGGACCGAGGACGTTGCCCAAGTGGGGGGCCGAGTAGGTCGGGCCCCCAACGTCCTGAACCCCTAGGGGAACCTGCGACGGGCGAGCGGGGTTGGTCGGCCGTCTTTGTGTATGATCACAACCGGTGGATGCACTCGGTGTTCCCATACGCCCAGTTATGGACATGTGCATGGTCGTGCCAAGACGTGGCCATAACACTGCATCCGGAGCTAAGGGGACGCTCCTCGTGCAGGGGTGTTGGCTGCACCTGTGCACGGAGGGGGAGAGCGTCGTGAGACGGCGGCGAGTCCAGATGGGGGGAAGAAGTGGACCCGCCTGTCTCATACATGCGAGTGACGGGTGGGGGTTCCAGCCCAAGGCCGTCACCCGTGCCTGTCCGCGGCCCGGCAAGGGTCCCCGGGGGCCGGGGGTCGCGTGACTCGGCATAGTAAGGTGATGAGTGTGTAAGCGCAGGAAAGCTAGAAGGCAGGTGTGCTGGGGGCGAAGCGGACTCCCGCTGGGAAGTTTTTGGCTAGGGGGGGTCCCTTAAGTGGGGCCTTGCCCTTAGATTTCCTGGGCATGTCGAATGAAAGGCACTTAGCAATAGCCGCCGGTTGCCTTCTAGCTTTCGAACGCAACGGTCGTGCGTCCGTCGGTCGGTCGGGTAGAGGAGGGAGATTCCCGCGTCCCCTCCGCGGGGGGTCATCTCCAACTACCGCGCGCCGTCCGTTCTCCCAAGGAGAGAACGGTTCGCTCGGGGTTGGAACCAACTCGTGGGTCCTCCGGGAAAGAGCGCGAACCCTGCACGTCAGAGTTGTTGCTCGACCCAGCCGAGTCCTTCACCATATTGGGCGATGGCGCCGAGCGAAACCGGAGCACACGATCGTAAGCGAGAAAGTCACGACGGTCGATCGAGGGGAATAACTAGGGCAATCGATCGACCGTGTGCGCACACAAAAATAAATGAACAACGTACACAATGGAAAATAAGGAAAACAAGTCCGTACAGGACACAAAAGCGCAGCAGAAAAGGCGAAACTGCGCGTGAGAAGCGACCGTGGCGTGGCGCAAAGTGCTGAGTAACGCCACGTGTAAATACCAGGACAACGGTCGATCGCGATCGTTGAGGACACGAAGGCGAGCGAGAATTTCTGGCAAATGAGGGAAGGGGGCAAGGAATTAAATTGTGGACGAAAACAACCCCCTGTAAAATACTGGGGTATATAAGTTGGAGACAAGAGGGGGAGACCGGCCGCAAAACAAAATGGCGACGAGACTGGAAGATGGCGACGAGACTGGCTCACGATCGTCGCACAGGAGGTTGTGGAATAAATGACGGCGAGGGAGAAAAAAACGGAATTTAGTGGCGACTGGGCCGAAGGCGATTGAAAAGGGAGGCCGATGGATAAAGAGAGGCACCGAACCAGCGATGAACGCGGCGATGGAAAATGCCAATCAAGCTGAACCGGTGACGCGGAAAGCAGAACCGGGAGCACACAATCGCGAGAAAATTCCGAAAATAAGGTTAGAATGCTAGCCCAGCGATAACCTCACACGTCAAGATACTCTGAGGGAGTGACTATCTTATTACTGCATTGGCCACAAAACTTCGGCCTGACGGAGCTGACTGACAGCCATTTAATGCTATGGTCTGACATGGTATAGTATACGACGCCAAACTACATACCTGCAGTATGGTTCAGTCCTACATTCCAGCAACATCATTCCACATATCTGAAGTACAAGTCAATGTTACACACTAGCGATTTGATTTAGTCCCACCTACCACCTACAGTTCCCTATACCGGCACCATTATTCAGTCTTGCATACCAGCATAATGATTCAGTCCTATGTACCAGCAAGATAAGTCCATTCTAGAGACTACCAGCATAATTCAGTCCTGCATACATCAGTATGAGTCAATTCTACACACCAGCAGGATCATTCAGTTTTATACACAAGAAACATGATTCAGTCCTGCATACATCAGTATGAGTCAATTCTACATACCAGCAGGATCATTCAGTTTTATATACAAGAAACATGATTCAGTCCTGCATACCCGTAGTTTGATTCACGCCTGAATACCTGCAGCTTGATTCAATCTTGCATACCAGCACTATCATTCAATCCTATACACCAGCACTATGATTCCAGCCTACCTACCAGCAGCATAATTCAATCCTACTCATGTGCATGATGCAATGCTACATACCAGCATGACAATTCATTACTACATACGGGCAGAATGATTCGAACCCACACACAGCAATGCGATTCAAACCAACACACCTTCCGCCTGATCCAATCCCGTTTCTCCTCTGCTGGCCAAATCACAGCCATCTTCACCCATATAGCATGTTTGCGGGACACATCATACTTCATCTCACCTACACATACGTTTTTCTGCTGGCCACATCATTATGCAATTGTTTTCACCAGCACAGTCTGTTTGCTGCCTGCGTCGTTGTAATTATCCTCACCGGCTCTTTTTCTCTTGCTTGTCATATCATTATCCTTATCATCAACTACACTTCATGTATAATTCATCTCACTTACACAGAAGATTTTCTGCTGGCCACCTCATTATATAACTAGTTTCACCTGCACTGTCTGTCTGCTGCCTGCATCATTGTAATGAACCTCACCTGCTCTTCTTCTCTGGCTAACCACATCAGTATCATCATCACCACCCACACTGCATGTGTTCGCTGACCACACCACTTTCATCATCCTTACCTGTGCTCTGTGTTCTTTTCTGCGGGTTGCTCTGTCGACGATTCATCTTCAGCCAGGGGGGTTCCCAACCCTCAAGGGTGCCGGGGAAGCTGTCTTCTGCGATCAACGAGAGCGTGGCCCCTTGCCTGGTCGGAACTCGGAGTTACCGCCAGCCGTGCTCTTGCGTGCCACAGGTCGCTTCTTCTCCCCTCCCCCAGTGGACATAGTTGTTGACGATCCTGTCGGCTTGCTGGCAGGCCTCAGTAGGCTGGTGGTCGTGGGGTGGCGGGCGGTGGTGGTGGGCTGATGACATCATTGTGTAAAAACAGGGAGATGAACATCTATGCAGTTATCCATAACCTGCTCAGGAAATATGCTGTCTTTATTTTTTTATAACAGCAGCTTTCATAATGATAGTAACATCACTTTAGTTAGCTCCACTACACTGTTGAGCCAACCATAAAGAACATATATCAGTTCGCTAACAAGATAAACACCTGCCAGTATCAAACCTACACAACTATAACTTACCAACAAATCTCGTTCATAGCCTTATGCTCTGATGGAAAGATGATCTTTTAGACTGTTCAGATGTCAGCTAAACATGACACATCTATGAAAACGCACAAACAGCAAAATCATTAATTGAACAAGTACTCTGACTGCCATAACATGGAATTAAAACCATAGATCATGGATCTATGGATCATGGATCAAATATGGATCATGGATCAACAAATAATGAATAACTACAACAGGGCAGAAAAAAGTCCTGCCTGGTTGGATTTTTCATCTGGTACATACACTCAGCTACCATATGAAACAATAATACCAATGAGCAATCAAAAATATGATGGGATATTTGACTCATAATATGTACTGTATTTCTGTCTTTTACACTGGACTAATGCTATTACTTTGAACAAACACAACATTGTTCGTATTTTCACTCTGAATTAACTCTAAAATCTTCCTTATTTTCCTGCTGGAAAACCTCTACACATTTGTTTTTTTTTTTGACTCTCATCTCTCTTTTTCTACTCTGGTATAAAACTACGCCCTTTTTGTTTCCAATCTGGAGTAATTTTGCACCTTTTTCGTTTCAACTTTCAGTTACCACAACATCTTTCTTATTTCCACCCTGGAGAATGCCTTCTTGTTTTTATGGTCAATTAATGCTATATCATTCTTCCTTCACCTTTATTGCTTTCACTCGAGTAAGTTGATACCCTTCTGTTTTCACTCTTGGACTGCCCTGTATCTTTGTTGTTTTCACCCTGTACCCCACTGTGACATCAAGAAAAGTATGATGGGGTTACTCCACTCTGATAACAAGAAACGTATGGCGTTACTGATAACAAAAAGGGCATTGAATTAGTCTGTTGTGACTGTGATAATAAGAAAGGTGTGATGTTACTCTGCTATGATGACAAGAAAGGTGTGGTGAAAACAAGAAAGCTGTAGCATAACTGAGAGAGTGAAAACAAGAAAGGTACAGAATTACCTGGCGTTGTAAAATTTCTTTTCTTGTTACATCAGTGGAGTTACATCATACCTCTCTTGTAGTCACAGTGAGCTTATATTTTTCTTGTTTTCACTTTGAAGTAATTCTGTGCCTTTCTCATTACTTCACACTCTGGAGTTATGCTACGAGTTTCTTGTTTTCTCTCTTAAGTAATTTCATCTCTTTTATATTTTCAATGTGAAGTGATACTGCATCTTTTTAATTTCAATCACAAGAGCAGATTGTCACCCCATTTCTGTACTTTCCTCTCCAGAGTTTTTCTCAATTGTCTTCCTTTTCACTCAAGTAATTTTATACCTTTCTTATTTACAGAGTAACTCTACAACTTTTTAGTCTTCACTCTGGAGGAACTCCCCCTTTCTTGTGTTCACAATGGTAAACTCTATCTTTCTTGTTCACATTCTGGAAAAACTCCCTCTTTTTTCTTGTTTCCACACTGGAATCACTACATCTTTCTTGTCACATTCTAGAATAGCTCTACATCTTTCTTATCTACACTCATGAGTGATGCTTTGCTTTCTTCTCATCTCTCTGCAGCACAATCATAATTTTCCTGTTTTCACGGTGGATTAATGCTGCACTTGCACTTTTCTTCCTTTTCATTCTGGCATTGTAAAACTATTCTTTTCTTGTTGCTACAGAGGATCCACATCATACCTCTCTTGTAATCCATCTTTCTTGTTATCATAGTTGAGAAGCATCACACCTTTCTTATTATCAGTCACAACGGACTAACTCAACACCCTTCCTGTTATTAGTAACCCCATCATACTTTTCTTGATATCACATTGGGTTAACACCATCATACCTTTCTTGTTATCATAGTGGAGTAACACCATCATTTCTTTTCATCACAATGGAGTAACACCATCATATCCATCTGGTTACCACAGAGTAACATACCATACCTTTCCTGTTATCACGGTGGGGTACACGTCATACCTTTCTTGTGATCACAGCAGGGTAACACCATCATAGTTTTCTTTTTTTTTTTTCCCCAGTTCCACCATACCTTTCTAGTTATTTCAGTGAGCTTTCAGCTTCATATCTTTTTCATTATCACAGTGGAATCATACCATACCTTTCTTGTCATCCTCAGCTGATGTGCCTCTGGTATACTCCACAGTGGGTCGTTTCTTTCCCTTGGTGTCCATGTTCAATCGTCTCCCTTTGGACGTACCTGCAGCCTTGATCGCTTCTGCGTTGGCCTGCAAAGATTCTGCAACTTTCAGCATCTTTCCACTTTCACGTATCTGCAAGTAAAGTTTTCTTTATTATGTTTTTTTACACTGGTCTGTTGTGTTATCACTTTGCGTTTTTATTACCGTCTTTCTGCTTCGTGAGGCAATCACCAACACAAATTTGAACAAACCTGGTGTACAGGTGCAAACATTCTTTTTCTTATTGTAATCTGTCCATACAATTCCATGCTTTACATTTGAGTTGACACCTGGGTTGCCAATGATGCCCATGACAAATAAATGGGCGGATCACTTCATTTGGTTCTTAGTCCTCTAGTATAGTGACCTCCATTTACAACAGTGAACCCTTTTGAATTGTTCACAATTCAATCAGTCTCCATCTGTTTTTGGTGAGGTTGGCACACTCTGATAAGGTGAAGGTAAAAAGTGTGTAGAAAAGGAATGACCACTATTCAGCGTCCAGAGACTGGGTGAGGATCTTGCACCAATGACGAACTTACCAGAGCTTTGAAGAGGGGCTCAAGGCGTGTTGAGCCGCGGTAAATCCATTCCGTTCTCTTGTCTGCCTGGAAGTACATCTTCACCAGACTGGCGTCCACCTCCATCACCTTTGCTGTCCACCTGTGTACAACCCCAACACACATGCTCCTTTACACTACCACGCCTGAACGCCACCACACCAACGTACATCAGGAGACCTTTTTATATTTGAGTTACATTAAAAAAAATTCTTGACACAGCCACCCTGCCTATGCCACAAGCACAACACTGCTTCACATTACCACACCTGTCTACACAATATCTGTTTTACACCGCCATACCTGGAGTGCATTATGACTTCACTTAGTCAACCACACTTCTCGATATCATGACACAAGACTGCTTCACACCACCACAACTACATACATTACAACACAATACTGCTTAATACAACCACAGCTAAGTACATTACAACACATGAACTAATTTAGGCCATCACACCTGTGTACATTACAACACAATACTGCCTAATACAACCACAGCTAAGTATATCACAACACATGAACTACCTTAGGCCATCACATCTGTGTACAACACAATACTGCTTAATACAACCACAGCTAAGTATATTACAACACATGAACTACCTTTGGCCATCACATCCGTGTACATTACAACACAATACTGCTTAATACAACCATAGCTAAGTATATTACAACTCAGCAATGCTTAACACCATCTCATCTTTCCCAACCCCCTCTCATAGCCACCTCGTTCACATCACAACATTGCTTTACATACCATCACTGCGTATATAATGATGCAACACTGTGCTTCAAACTACTATACCTGTATACATTTCAAAACAAAACTACTTCATATTTGATGATCACTGCGTAACATAACAACACACTACTGTTTTACATAAAATCACATCAGTGCATTCTACAACAATGTACTGCTTCACACACCACCACTGTGAACATCACAACGCAGCATCACTTTTATATCACCCTTTACACTACACCGAGTACATTAAACCCACACTTTTTACGTAATATCTTTGTCATCACCGAGTACATCAAAACGTAACACTGCTTTATTCTTTTATTTGCATGCGTACACAATATTTTTTACACCATCATTATGCACATCAAATGACTTAGTCACTCCATCATTATGTAAATCATAACACCAGACTGTTTCAAAAAGTACCAATGTGCACAACACCCCTCTTTACACAGCATACAACTGCAACCACCACTACATGAAACACTCCCACCTATAATCCCAGAAGAATGATGAAGGTGTAGTTTTGTGTGAGAGCTACAATGCAACTCAAAAATGTTAAAACATTAGCATCGATAAAGTCTTACCATCGACCATTCCATTCTGTCTTGACAATTTGGCCATTCATTAAACGTACCATGGGTCTCTGGAACAAAAACAAAAACCATCATGATAATCATTAGACTTACAGCACACACTACAAACCATCATGATAATCATTAGATTTTCTGCACACACTACAAACTATCATGATAATCATTAGATTTTCTGCACACACTACAAACCATCATGATAATTATTAGATTTTCTGCACACACTACAAACCATCATGATAATCATTAGATTTACAGACTCATTATTAGATCTACTGCACAGACTCCAAACAATGATGATCATCTATTGCACAAAAATCATTATAATCATCAGAGGATCTACAATACAGAGTCCTAACCAGTATAATAGATCTACTGAGCAAATTACAATGATGATCACCATTACATCTACTGCACACAGACAACGAAAAAAATGTCATACTCATTAGATCTACTGTACAAATGGCAAACAATTTTGTTTTCATTAGTGCAGACTTAAATCCTTTTTGGTCACCGCATCTGTTGCGCACACACTTTGAACCATTAAGAACATCATTAAATCTACTCCACAGACCACAAAGCATTATAATCACTATACAGACACACTGCAAGGTCTACCATTATCATAAACATCAGATATATACTGCACAGGCTACAACAAACTATTACGAGCATCACTGATGTACTGTACAGATTTATTAGATCAACCGCACAACCAACCTGTCGCAGATGGTGTGTGAAGCAGATTATGAAGAGATCTGCCATTTTCTTTATAACAAATGGACTAACAGTGGCAGCTTTTTACACACACACACCCCCACCCCCCATCAGATCTTCATTAGGTCTTTTTATTTTCAATTAAAAAAAAAAAAAAAAAAAGTGATAACACAGGCACTTGACAGACAGAACATGTAAGCAGAACAGGTTTGTTACTTTCAAAATGAAGTGACTGAGGGCGGAAAATGAAGCAACATTTAGAAAGAAAAGGGGTTAGAAACCACCACAGACACAGACAAAAACTGATTAGAGGACAGATTGTCCTGCAATCTGTTTGTCTGTATCTGTGGTGGTAACTAACCCCTTTTCTTTCCAAGGTTTATTACTGATAACATGGGCTTATGAGTAATAGAACAGTCTGACGTTGTGTCACTGATAACACAGGCACAAACTACATCCTAACCTTTGGGTACTGCTTCAGATTCACGTTTGTTAACACATGCACATAATAAACGAAACACACTCATGTTCTGTTATTGATCACACATGCACCTGATAAACTGAACAAACTACTACATACTGACCTCCGGGTACTGCTTCAGATATTCCTTGATGAACTCTTGTGAATCTGGATGTATGTCCTCCCACACATTCTCACCTGCATGAAGAAAAATCAGGGGGTAACTTGTAATGCTGCTATTATATCCTTCTCACACTGTGGATCATGTACCTTCCACTGTCAAAGTGTATATGTTTTTAAGGTGCAGCATCCAGCAGAGATACACCCAGCAAATTTAAAGTACATGCAAAGAATCTTTCTGGTTTGGAACAATTTTACTTCTGTGTGTATTCTGTGTATGTTTGTGTTTGTGTATGCGAGTAGAGGGTGTGTGTGTGTGTGTGTGTGTGTGTGTGTGTGTGTGTGTGTGTGTGTGTGTGTGTGTGTGTGTGTGTGTGTGTGTGTGTGTGTGCGTGTCTGTTTGTGTGTATATGCATGTATGAGTGTGTGTGATTATGTAACAGCCTGTAAATGTTCTTTATCCCTGGTGCTTTATGTTGGTTTTTTTCATTTTTTTTTAGAATGTTAAACAGCAACTTCTTCCCAGCGTTATGAGACATGTAAAGCTGGACGAGGCAAAAACTGCCTGTGACAACCACTCTTCACAGAACAGAAATTAGCACCAAAAGAGGGCAGAAGGGATCAGAGTGGTTACAGTGGCACTCACTCTGGTAGTAGACTTTGTGAAGTTCCTTGGCCCAGCAGTATTGAGCATAACCATCATCAAAAAAGACCAGAAACCTGTGACACATTGTCAGAGATATTTATCATAAAAATACACTAGAAATCTGTATCACATGGAATTAAAGAAAAAAAACACTTTTATTTCTAACACATTTCTATATGATTTATATTAAAAAAAAACACACAAAAATAGAAAACATGTTCACACAGAAATTCATATTTATGAACATAAAACAAAAGAAAAAGAAGGAAAAAAAAAAAAAAAGAAACAAGCACAAATAAATGACAAAATTTCACAAAAAAATCTACATACTTAATATACGCTGCCCCATACCCCCTCCCTAAATCTGTGATGAATTTTTACCTTCAAATAAAAGAAACAAAACAAAACAACACAACTGGTACGCACAGGCACTGAAACAGATCAATGAGAGCAAACTTTACACGTGAATCGATCCAGAATCACATATCACCCAGTACACTTCAGGTATCGTCAATCCAGAACACCTAATCCAGCACATACCGCCCAGTACACTTCAGGTATGGTCAATCCAGAACAGCTAATCCAGTACATACCGCTTCTGATTCTTAAAGCTGGGAGCTCAGCCACGATGCCAGCGTAATAGGAGCTGCCTGTTCCTGACTCGTCATCCCTGTACAGCGCTGCAGCACACCAGGTCCATCTTACATCCACTAAGCAAAAGCTAACAACCTCATTTTTGGCTTATCTTACTCTTTAACGCAAAATCTTGTATTATCACGGTCATCGGTGGGCTTCTGTTCTTTTTTTTTCATTTCCTCATCTTTTTAATACATGGTGTAAACCTACAAGTTCTTAATATCGTTAAGTAATGAAACTGAAGAGACTTTTTACTAGGTGGGCCCAAACTGGGGTTAGCCAAATTTCGGGTTAGCCAATTTTCTTTTTTTTTTTTTTCAAGGGCAGACTGTACCTATCTAACTCTCAACAATCAGCCAGGCATGCGTGATCCTTCAGAGAACAAAAATAGTACAATATCATATCATGCATTTTAATGTACTTATCGCCAAAATCACAAGCAAACGAGCGTAAGTGATGAAACTATGGATTTGTCATCTGTTAGTTTCTAAAAGTACTCAAAACTTTGAAAGTCACTCACTCCTACTGACAATGAATGTCAAGGGCAGATAAACTGACAGAAAAACAAAGGGTAAGAGAGATGTGATAAAAAAACTGACTTTTTTTTTCTTTTTTTTCTTTCTTTTTTTTATTTTTGTTAGTGTCATACATAGAGAGGGGAAAGAATCACCACAGAACCTGACTCCACTGTTTTGGAAAGTCATGGGGATGGGACAAAACAAACTTGTTTCCTATCTTTAATGCATAAGAAAATTGCTCAAACAAATGTATGAGAATCTGCATTTCACTGGCTGGTAAAGAATTGTTAATAAACAGGGCTCCCATCGACAACAAGGAAAATTCCCTAAAATCTTAGGCAATTCTGGAGAGATTCCCATCCCCATCCTCTCACCTTCCTTTGGAAAAAAAAAAAAAGAAACAGAAACATAAAAAAAAAAAAAAAGAAAAATCTTGCTTTCAAATGGCGAAATCTCAATGCAGCTTCAAGCATTGTGCACCTTTCAGTCAAACCACAAGCACGACCGTTTGTTCATACAATTTTGGATCCATCTCTCTCACTATATAGCATCTTGCAAAGTGCACAACATCACATTACCTCCTCCCCTTCATCTTGGTAGACAAAATTTCAAATGCCCACTCCAGCAAAGTACACATGAGATTCCGTGTTATCAGTGTTGTCTGCTAGCAAACCCAAAACATGACTAGTGCCCTGCAAATTCAACTGCCACTCCCTACCCCCAATTTCTTGGCTTTTTTTTTTTTAACCTACTATTTTTTTTTTAAACCAGATTTTCTTTCTTTTTTCATTTTGAAGTCTGAAATGGCAGCATAAAGTGTGAGCTGTGTTCACTTGTGCAGTACTTAAATGCAGTTTCTCACAATGTTACGGATATTTCCAACCATCATAATTCTGTGGACATACACATCAGACACATAGACATGCTGCTGATAAACAGAAAAACTGAGAGAGAGAGAGAGAGAGAGGGAGTGAGAAAACTGAGCATTCACACATAATTGCTTTTAGCAAAAGAAGTTCAAGACTCCTAAGCTCATATGCATACACACACTCACACAAACTCATACACAGATGCAAACACACGCATTCACACACACACACACACACACACACACACACACACACACACACACACACTTCCCTATTCCACATACCTGCAACGCGAGTTCCCACTTTGAGGAAGGTTTTGGGATTGATGGGGTCTCTGTAGGCAATGTGATGTCCAGAGAGCACCTTCATGCCTTTCCCATCAAACTTCACCCGATATATTTCCACTGAAACATCAACTTTAGACTTATACTCTGTATGTTTTTCTTCATTCTCTCCACAATATGTCTGAAATGCACATGAAAGTCACAATCAAATAAAAAAAAAATTTTTTTTTAAATGTTGCATATCACCAAGTCTGATATATGGCCAAATATCTTGCTTCCATCAATCATGGCATTAAAACTGGTAAATAATGAAGAATGGCTTTATGCCATGAGGAAAGTAACATCACCTACATCCATGTGTGATACCAGATCAACATGACAAGATGAACTGATTGACTTTTTTTTCTGTTGCATGTGTGCGTGCATTTCAAGTTATGTCCCTGAAAGTGAGCATGCTCTACATGAGTCAAATTATGATGAACAAACTGGGTTGATGTGGTCTGGTTTGACCTGGTTTGATCTGGCATGGTCTGGTTTCATCAAGTAGTGCAAAGCCCTGACAGTAGAGGTGAGTCTTCCGTGTGTCTGGGCAGAACAGAACTGGTGTGATTTGGTTTAATCTGGTTTGATTTGGGTTGATGTGGTTTTAAAACTGGTTTGATCTGGTATGATATGGTTTGAACTGTAACTGGTTTGATCTGGCATGGTCTGGTTTGATCAAGCAGCACTACGCCCTGACAGTAGAGGCGAGTCTTCCGCGTGTCTGGGCAGAACTGGTCTGATTTGGTTTAATCTGGTTTGATCTGGGTTGATGTGGTTTAAACTGGTTTGAACTGGTTTGATCTGGTTTGAACTGTTTGATCTGGTTGTTTGAAGTGGTTCTATCTGGTTTGAACTGGTTCAATCTGGTTTGAACTGGTATGAACTGGTTTGATCTGGTTGTTTGAACTGGTTCGATCTGGTGGTGTGATCTGGTTCGATCTGGTTTGAACTGGTTCGATCTGGTTTGAAACTGGTTCAATCTGGTTTGAACTGGTTTGATCTGGTTGTCTGAATTGGTTCGATCTGGTAGTGTGATCTGGTTCGATCTGGTTTGAACTGGTTTGATCTGGTGGTTTGATCTGGTTCGATCTAGTGGTGTGATCAAGTTCGATCTGGTTGTTTGAACTGGTTTGAACTGGTTTGATCTGGTGGTGTGATATGGATCGATCTGGCTTGATCTGGTTTTAACTGGTCGATCTGGTTTGAAATGGTTCGATCTGGTGGTGAGATCTGGTTCGATCTGGTTTGAACTGGTTCGATCTGGTTTGAACTGGTTCGATCTGGTGGTGTGATCTGGTTCGATCTGGTTTGAACTGATCTGGTTTGAACTGGTTTGATCTGGTTTGAACTGGTTTGATCTGGTTTTGAACTGGTTGATCTGGTGGTGTGACCTGGTTTGATCTGGTTTGAACTGGTTCGATCTGGTGGTGTGTGATCTGGTTCGATCTGGTTTGAACTGATCTGGTTTGAACTGGTTTGATTTGGTTCGATCTGGTTTGAACTGGTTCGATTTGGTGGTGTGATCTGGTTTGAAACTGGTTCGATCCGGTGTTTGAACTGGTTTGATCTGGTTTGAACTGGTTCAATCTGGTTTGATCTAGTTGTTTGAACTGGTTTGATCTGGTTTGAACTGGTTCGATCTGGTTTGAACTGGTTGTTGAACTGGTTTGATCTGGTTGTTTAAACTGGTTTGATCTGGTTGTTTGAACTGGTTCAATCTGGTTTGAACTGGTTGGATCTGGTTTGAACTGGTTTGGATCTGGTTGTTTGAACTGGTTTGATCTGGTTGTTTGAACTGGTTCGATCTGGTTTGAAGTGGTTCAATCCGGTTGTTTGAAGTGGTTCGATCTGGTTTGAACTGGTTCGATCTGGTTTGAACTGGTTGTTTGAAACTGGTTTAATCTGGTGGTGTGATCTGACTCTCAATCTGGTTTGAACTGGTTTGATCTGGTGGTTTGATCTGGTTTGAACTGGTTTGATCAAGCAGCGCTACACCCTGGCAGTAGTAGAGGCTTCCGCGTGTGTGGGCTGATTTGGTTTAGTCTGGTTTGATCTGGGTTGATGTGGTTTAAACTGGTTTGATCTGGTATGATCTGGTATGATCTGGCTTGATCTGATTTGAACTGGTTTGATCTGGTGGTTTGATCTGGTTTGAACTGGTTTGATCTGGTTTAATCAAAGCAGCGCTACGCCCTGGCAGAAACTTCCGTGTGTGGGGGCTGAACTGATCTGATTTGGTTTAATCTGGTTTGATCTGGTTTGAACTGGTTTGACCCTGGTTTGATCTGGCATGGTCTGGTTTGATCAAGCAGCGCTACACCCTGACAGTAGAGGGGAGTCTTCCATGTGTCTGGGCTGAACTGGTCTGATTTTGTTTAGTCTGGTTTGATCTGGGCTGATATACTGGTTTGATCTGGTTTGAACTGGTTTGATCTGGTTTGATCAGGTTTGATATTTGGCCCATAATGAACATACCTACAAATTTTCAGAAAGATCGGCCCAGTAGTTTTGTCTGGAGCGAGTGGAACACATTTTGACCACGGACACTTGGAGTTGTCTGGTTTGGCGAGGTCGGTGATGACACCCGGGTACCAGACGTCATTGAACTTCTTGGCAGTACTTTGGAGCCCACAGTGATCTCTGTCCTGTGTTGCCATGTACGTCACACAGAAATGTCTGTCAATGACGTGTTTTGTCTGAGTGCGGCAGTGGTCTGTATCGCTGATGTATCAAGTCAGTGTATACTGTGGTTGTGGTTAACCCTCTTATACTCGCAACGGGACAATCCGGGACTTAACGTCGGGCGCCTGTTCTTCCCGTACCGGGAGTTACCGGGGACCTCTCCGCGGGAAATTTTCCATCACGCAGTGATCACGTGTGTAGACACACACAGTCGCAGACAGTAACTAGGAAGACTCAGGCATGGCCCAATCATGTGTTGGCACTATTTTTGGGTGATGGTACCGTGTGTGTTCATTGAGAATAGGCACAGAACGCAGCGAGTAACTTTGTGAATGGAAACTGACCGACTTTCACAATGGCGGCTTCTCGTCTGCTACAAACGATGAAGAGATGATCGACTACTCGCAAGAGGAGTTAGATCAAATATTGTAGTAGAAGTAGAGACGTTTGAAAGAAAGATGGAGAATGAAGGTGATATAGAAGTAGGTAGTGCTGTTGAAGAAGACAGTGAAGTGCAAAGCGACCGGGAATACAATGTTCCACGCAGCGCTTCAGACAAAATGGCGGCCCGCGACACATGGCACGGCAGGGTGCATCAGTTTCAGGAACCCACTGGGGCGGGCTCACTCGTTACCTGACACTGCTACACCACTTGATTTTTTTCGTTTTGTTTGTTCCTCTGTGTTTTTTAAGACTGCTGCCGATGATACAAACAGGTATGCAAGACAAAAACAAGCTGCAAAGGGCGCACCTGACCCTCTTTTGTAGTACTGTGTGTGACATGTGACAAGTTTTGTATGACATTGGTGGGACAACCAGTGAGACCTGTACTGCCAGGTAGCAGATGGATTGCGTCAGGTAGGCCTCAGATTTCATCTTACACTAACAACTTGCATCAGCATGGTGATTGCGCATGCTTGCATGCTGTAAACTTTATTGTCATCATAAAAACGTCACGTGTCTGTGACAATTTGGTGACAGTGACACGACCTGTATTTCTAGGACAGACGAAATATAGTTCAAAGTGAAGTGCATGCTCTTATGAAACTGTCTGCCAATTTTCTTTCTCCTACAGGTTCACATACATTCCCTATAAGTTAATAATCACACATACCCATTTTAGGCTGAAACCAGTAGAAAAATCCGAAATCTACTTGTCAGCGTACATGGCGGTGACTTATGTAAGTGATGTCTTTTGTCACTGTATATAGTTAACAATTTGTGTCAGTGATGCTGGGTTATATTACTAAATGACACTTGTTTATATTGGTGATGCGTCACACAATGAATCACACTGATTTATGTCAGTGATGTTCTGTCAAGTTACTGAAAGACATCAAATTTTGTCAGCAATTCTGTATTATGCTCCTGAATAACAGTAGTGTATATTGGTAGTATTCTATTCTGTTAGTGAATAGCACTGGTGTTCTGGTACTAAATGACAGCTGTTTGTGTTACAGATGAGTCATGTTCATGAATGGTGGTGGTTTAAGTCAATGGGCACACTGGTCATGTCCTGACATTTTGAAACAATTAGAAGTTATTATCATGTTATTATTATCATAATTATTATTATGTTATCATTATCATCATTACTTTGGCTATTATCACTATATTACTATCATGATCAACAAAATCAATGCAGGAAACAAAACTTGTCACTTGTTTTTAAATTACTTAAGTGCATTTTATCCAAAATTCAAAGAACAGCCATTTTCTTTCGGGTGAGCCAAATTTCAGATCAGTTTAAAAATGCTCTTCTTTTATTCAATCCAAACATTGAAACCAAAATGCTAGCATATTCATTTGGAAGGTAAAGCATAGACTGTATACTAACATCAATGCAAAAAAAAAAAAAGAAGGAAAGCAAATCAACAAAGCAGTGCCTCACCATACAGGAACCACATAGTCTTTGCCAACCACTGAGACATCCAGCAACTGACCCCCGGGCTTATGCAAGATGCCCTGAAGACAGACAAACTCTCAGCCAATGATTTTGTTGGACATCCCTCAGACACACAAACTCCTAAGGATTGCACAGGACACGAGTGGGAAGATAGGTGAGGTACGGTTATGTTGCTTACAGCCCAGTTGACCACAAAGGGCCATATCAGGGCTGTCACCATGTTGAAGTCAATCAAAAGTCATATAAAAACAAAAAACAAACAAACAAAACTCATTCACATACCCTTTAAAGCACACAGGAAATTTTGTTAACAGATACATAATCATGTAGAATTATGCATAAAAAAAATTAACGACAGGGCTCTTACTGCTGTAGACCTGTGCCATCTCATTTCAAGATAACTTCCCATGTCCATTTTAAATCTACTTCATAGCATGCTGGGATATCACAGCATTTATTGTGATGGCTGTTGTGTGCAAGATTCCAATGAGAACAGGATCTGAACAACGTAAACAGGAGCAATGGGGACTCTGGTACTCGTTGCTCCTGCAATTATCAACATGTATCAGCTTAGGTATGGAACTGCCAAGAAGAACAACACATCTTTAAGTTTATCTTTTTGGTACTTTTTACTCTAGTCCCTTCCACCATGGTTTTATTTTTATTGATAACTAATTGATCTTGTATGTAACACGGACAACAAGCTGTATGGAACGTATTAAGCGTGTAAGGAACTGCAACGTTTTGACTGTAAGTGTCAATAGTAAGAATAGGGTGACTCACTTGCTTATCTTTATTTATATGCTTGTGGTAGGATGCTCTAAGAACAGACAAGCTGTCAATGAATGATGTTGATCTATGCTTCATGGTCAAGCATGCTCTTAATCATTTGATTGTGCAAGATACTCTGTGAACTGACAAGCTCTAGATATGTGTATACAAGTGATTTTATTTGCATACAAGTCATCAGCAATATCTGCTGTAACTCAGTGGACATTCACCAGAATTTCTTTGCTGGAAAAAATAGACCGAGCGACTATAAATCCATATAGAATTCAGCCAAACAGAAAATACAGTGCAAACATAAGGGTTAGCAGTTCTGTGTACACCACCCCACTTCGTCAAGTACCGCACCCCATCAACCTGTGCTACACCATCCACAACACTGTGTTCCACCCCAATGACCACACCAACCTCACCCTGGGCCACACCCCACCATCCAGTGCCACACCCACCCACCTGGCCCTGTGACAGGGCAGCCTGCCCTCCGGTCTGTCTGTTGATGGTGTGGGTCAGCACAGCGCGGAGGTTGGCCAAGGTGGGAGGGTTACCCCCTGTGCCCACGGCCATCACTTCCACTGCACCCTGTGCACCGCCCACCCGTGACACTGGTCTGGGAAACAAAATCACATCATTTCTGACACCACTCAATAGTCTCTACATATATGTAAAGACAATCATGCGTGCTGAACACAATCACTCATCTGATGCCCTTTCTTTCAATAAAACAAATCAGAATACAAATTCCCCCCTGGGAAAAAAAGTTTCTTCTTTTCTTTCTGCATCTAACTTCTTTTGGCACGCATGAATTTTAATTGGTTTTTCTTTTTCTTTGGCCAGTATATATATAATTCATTCCACAAAAAAATTACATCAAACATTGTTTTTGGTGCATACGTTCATTTCACTTTTTTTTTTCTGTCACATGCTGCTGAACCTGCCCCACACAAACAAATCACAATGGGTTCACAAAACCCTAACTCTCATTCACAAAAAAAGGCATTGTCCAGTTTGAAATGATCTGCTCCTTTGGGTCATATCACTTTGCTTCTCTCTTCTCTTAACATAGTGAGTTGCTGACCGCCAGAATGTACAATGTGACCAACATCAGAACACTATCGAAAGGAAAGTCAAGATATACGTTATTTAAAGTAAGAAAATTATCTTGGGAGAAAAAACTTTTCCATTCTCATTAAAAAAAAAAAAATGAAGCAAAGACTTTTAAAAGCAAAAGCTGAAAACAAATATGCAATAAGAGATGGCATTGGAAAGGCCTCCCTGAGAGAACTTTCATCACCAACATCCCCTCCACCCACCACACCCCCCTTCCATGTTATCCAAATCCTTGTGAATATGAAGCCTCAGGTAAAAATTCTGAAGTCTTATGAACTTGTTTATATCTGCCATGTGGTGTATAATCTGCCAGAGCGCTGTGTGCACGTGTGTGTGTGTGTGTGTGTGTGTGTGTGTGTGTGTGTGTGTGTGTGTGTGTGCGCGCGCATGCACGTTTGTGTGTGTAAGTGAGTGTGAGTTTGTGTGTGCATGTGTAAGCATATGTCAATATGTGCTTCTCAGTACATGTGTGCATACATGTCTGTATGTGTCTGCGTGTTTTGAGTCTGTGCATGTATCTGCATGTGGGTGCATACATGGATGTACGCATGGGTGCATACCTACCTGCATGTGTGCCTACATATGTATGTGTGTTTTCATGCACTAGTCCAGAGGATGGAGACTAAGTAGGGGGGGAGGGAAAGTGTAAAAGAAGTAGTGCAGAGCATTCAGCGTATTCAGCTCTGTTTTGGTTGGAGTATAATTAAGTTTTATATATATTGTAATTGCTGTTCTTGTGTGTCAACTCACTGAGTGGTACGTGCAAACATTTTTTTTTTTCTTTAATGTTGATGGGCTGTCTGATTCTGGAGTTACTGTCAGTGGCCAGACTCCCCGGTGATAAGCATAAATTTCAAAGCTTACATGACGTCTACTTCTAAGGAATGAAAATGTAAAAAACTTTAAAACATTAAACTTCACATCTTACATGATCTTCTAGTTCTGAGGAATGAAAACCAAACAAACTTTAAGACTGTCATGAATAATCTCTATACAAATGAGGATATCTTTGCACAAGTTGTATTTCACAGATCAGCGCTAAAAAACTTCAGCAACTCAACAGAAATCACAACAACATTTACAATGCCACTTGTACAGCACTATGCAAAACAGACCAGACCAACTCACTTTGCAGTCAAGACCTTCTGCTGTGGAGGTGCCGCTTTGCTGGGTTCAAAACTGGAGCCGATGAAGGTGACATCATCATCATCACTGTCATCATCATCGATCACTTCACAGCTAGCCTCCACCATTTTCTCCTTCATCATAATTCTGTCATTCAGCAAAAAAACAGTGACAATCAAAATCTCAACTGACAGAAGACATCATCACTCATAATCTCCATTTACTTTGCTCTCTTGTCAGTAATGCCATTTTATATAAAAGAGCACATCAGATCAAAGAATTTGTCACTTGCCATTCATATGATATTCTTGATAACATTTTCTCATGCGAAAATTACAAAATACATTAGATTGATCAAAACAAAACAAAAAACCCTCTCTCCTAAATGCGGAGAAAAATTATCAAGTTCTTGACCGTAACAAAAGCAAAAGTTCAAAAGAAATACATCAGAATTACTCAGTGGCATTCATACTTTCCAGTGGGAACAAACTTACTCTGCTTCAATCTCCTTCTCCTCTGCTCGCACCTCCTCAAAGTATTTCTGAATTTTGTCCAGGGACTGGTTCAATGTCTTGCTAATGTCCTTGGCTTTTCCTGGAAATGTGACAAGAGTTCACAGAGAACATAAAATTATAACAGTAAAATGCATATACTCTTTTACACCGAGAATTCCTAGGACATTAAATAAACAATGCAAATTAAACTGAGATAGCTTACGATAATGACTGAATGATACCGATTTCTTTGAGATAACTTAAGAAAAGACCTAAGTCTAAGAATTTAGCTTTCATTTAGACATCGGTTTAAATATGAAGTTAAAAGAATGCCATTTAATTCAATGAAAACTCTAGAGGTAATAGCTTAATAAGGCAACAGACTTCATTGAGAAAACTGTTTCACTGATCAAAACACAAATTTCATGGCCAAAGAGTTGAAATTTCATTGGTTAATCTTTCTCTTCTGTACAGGAAATGATTAAAGAATACAGCTTTCATTCAGTAATTCTACTATGATTAATTTTAAATTTCACAGAATACAGGTTTGACTGAGAAGTTGTGGGAAATGAATCAGACTTATTTAACTGAGAAATCTCAGGGTAATGAATAAGGAAAACCTACAATCAATGAAATATCTTATGATAATGAATGAAAAACACCTACACCAAATTCTAAAATCATGAATAATGAATACACAGTAGAAATCTTATGACAGGAAAAAAAAAAAAAAAATCAGCTAAACAAGGCTTCAGTTTCACATTTATTTCAGGCTAACAAATTTATTTCCCCTTTTATATGGATAACACCTCATATCTTTTTCAAATTCACAATTTGACACAGCTAATTACCATTTTTTTTTCTGGAATATGAAAAGTTGAAGCCAAACAACATCCATGAATAAATTGCCATATTTTGGTTCATTATAAAAAACCTTTCCTCAAGCATGAACACCGACCAACTGACAAACAAAACAGTCAGAACAGAATTCTGTGGTTGTGAAGCTGAAAAGAGTTCACTGGAAAAAGAGTTCACTGAAAAAAATTTCAATGAGGGTCGGGGGATGGAATAGAAATGGTAGGAAGGCATGGAGAAAAGGGAGGGGATAGGAGGGAGGCACGAAGGTGTAAGGGTGGAAAGCAAAGAGTGGGAAGTGGAGGGATGTGGTGAAACGAAACTGGGAGGGGGAGAGACAATAGAGACAACAACAATCATAATAACAATGCTAACAATAATCAATTGCTACCATTACCTCTACCTCCATTATCGTTCGCAAATACATAAATAAGTAAAGAAAGGAAACTGAAAGAGGTGGGCAAGAGACAGGAAGGGGACAGAGGGAGGGGAATAGGGTGGGGGCTAGAGGTGTGGCCTGAGGTGGAATTAGAGAAGAAAACCTTGGAGAAGAGCAGAAGGGAGACTTGTGTGTGTGTGTGTGTGTGTGTGTGTGTGTGTGTGTGTGTGTGTGTGTGTGTGTGAGTACATGTGAGTAGAGTGTGTGCGTGTATGAGCATGCAAGCAGTGTGTGTGTGTGTGTGTGTGTGTGTGTGTGTGTGTGTGTGTGTGTGTGTACATGTGTAGAGTGTGTGTGTATGAGTATGTAGACCAGTGTGTGTGTGTGTGTGTGTGTGTGTGTTTGTGTAAAGTAGACCAGATGGGGGAAAATAGTGTTGTTTTTTCTTGTAGTATCAAACACAAGATTTTCTGTAATCAAAAGTGTGGAACCCTGAATAGTTTACTTGTAAACAATAACTCTCAAAACACACACACACACAGAACACAAATATACGCACACAGAGCAGAAAACGCATACATACACATAGACACAGACACACAGTGGAATAAAGTAAAAAAAAAAACTCAGAAGAAGAAAACACATTTCTTTGGGGGAAAAAAACTGAAGAAAAAAAACATCATTATAATCAACTTTTCCTCAACAAAAATTTGAAGACTAAGGAAGACCTTACTTTCATATTTTCCGACTTGAATGGAAGAGGCTATGATCTGCCGTCTGTTGGCGATCTCCATGCTCTTTGGAATGACATTGCTGATGACGGAAGAGATGAATTCATTGAGCTCTATCTTAGACATAGGCACTTCCAGAACTTGATCGGCCGACCACTCTGACATCCGATCCTTCTCCATTGTCTCTGTCTCCATTTTCTCTGTTTCACCAGCAGTCCCGTTCTGTCCTACGTCTGCCACTGCTGCCTCTTTCTCTGGTATCGTGATGGGTTTCACAATATTCTCTGATGGCTTGATCTCAGACATTCTGCAGGTTCTCCCCACAGTGACCCGTTATCTTCTGCAAACAGAACGGTACCATCATGATCAATCTTTGGGCACTGGGAAGGATACGGAGGTCCGATTCTTCTTGCCTTCTTTCAAGTTTCAATATTCTCCTCAGAAAATCTGCATACAAAATTACAGTATGTGTAAGCGTGTGTGTGTGTGTGTGTGTGTGTGTGTGTGTGTGTGTGTGTGAGAGAGAGAGAGAGAGAGAGAGAGAGTGTGACTTGCCCCTTTACCTGTCTTCCTCCCCAACCCCATCACTATCCTCCACCTTCCCCTGCCCCCCATCACTCACCAGACGAATTGTTGATATTCCACTCCCACTGTTCCTAGCACACAGGATTGGCATATCATTTGTTCATTTATTGTCTGTTTGTCTCTCAGACTTGCTGGGTTGTTTGTTTGAGATTAAGATTAAGATTAAAATTATAGTCCCGTCAACAGCAGAGGTAATCTCAGGGGTTGTTTGTTGACTATTGACAAATGAAATCATTTTATTTAGTCAGATAGCTAATAGCTTGTCTGCTAGTTGGTTGGTTGGTTTGTTAGTTAGCCGTTAACTACTTCACATGTAAGAGAGTTATTGGTAAGGTAGTTTTTGCTTCTGCCCCCCACCCCCCATCCCCACCCCCCCCCTCACCCCCCCAGGCATCATTCTGTTATATTTCACTGTAACAAGACATTCAAAGTGTGTGTACATCTACTACACAGCAATTTGAGTATGAGTTTCTAAACTTACAGGCGCTCGAATATTTTAATCCATTGCACTAGAAGTTGGCAGTCTAGGCTTGAGTTTCAGAGTAATCTCTACACGGTGAATGCATGATCGTTCTGAGTACAGGTGACTGTGTGAAAGTGGGTGGGTAAAGTGAGCAGTATCTTAAGTTTGTGACACTTTCATCCATTGGCTGTCACACCATGCATTGTGTGATCACAAAACAAAAAACACATTTAAACATCCTTCAGTTGTGGTGAGTGTGTGTGTGTGTGTGTGTGGTGTGTGTGTGTGTGTGTGTGTGTGGTGTGTGGGTAACATCCTTCAGTTAACTATTAACTTGGCAATAAACAAATCAAATATTAAAGCAGCACTTTAAAGTAAGAATAAAATAAGAAAAGTGAAGGAAAAGCTAACATCAATAGAAGTTTAAGCGACAAAAACAAAGTCATTTGTTTCAATTTTTAAAGTTTATACTTAATGTCGTCAACTCGTTTACTTTTCTCTGTGACTTTTCTGTGTCGTTTTATGAATGAACTGTCTTTTAATTTTCAAATTTGACTTTGTATTTTCTTTGCACTGCTTTTATATAAGAACTTACATACCATTTTGTGACAACCTTGATATATGGTTATTTGTGGTTGGGCTGTCAGGCTGTGATATATATATATATATATATAAACATAAACAACATGATCTGATTTCTTTACTGGTTATTGTGTAATTCATGTTTTTGTTTTGTGCCATGTAACCCTTTCATCGCCCAGACATTCTATTTTGCATAAATCCCCATCACCAGCCATTTTTCAGAAAATCCCTTATTTCATACCAGCATGTGTGGGGGGCCGAAATAGCTCAGTTGATAGAGCGCCGGACTCGTAATCCAAGGGTTGCAGGTTCGAATCTCCGCCGGGCTGTTTTGGAACAGGGTGGATTTTTCCCTCAGAGTCAGAGTTTAGTTCTGACTCCAATTGCCATACATTCCTTCGAAAGAGACTATAAACCGAGGTTCCGTGTGTGAACGCACGCACAGTATCTTGCACACACGTCAAATCCCACACAACTTTCAGAAGAGTAGGCCAGTTTGGCCGTTGGTATGGATGACACGTTACACATAGCATGCACTATACAGGCAGAGTCCGCAGGAGTATCAGCCTGCATACGCAGAAAGAAAGAAAAGAAAGAAATACCAGCATGTGTGAAATGCGGATATCTCTAGAACTAAGCAACCAATTCTCATGCTGTTTTTTGGGAAATGATATGGAGGAAATAAACTGTACTTTTGTTAAATCATAGAGTGTTAGTAATGTTAGACCACAACCATTTCAAATTTTTGGTAATTTGAAGTGCAAAAAAAATGCAAAATAAAAAATTAAATGCTATCTTTAGACTAAACATAAAAAAAAAAAGAAGAAAGCATGCAATCAAACTCTGAAAAAAAAAGAAAAATACTCCACTCACAAAATAAAGACCAGAAAGTATGTAATATCCAACAGAAAAAAAAAAAAAAAAAAAAAAAAAAAAAAAAAAAAAAAAAAAAAAGCAATAAATCAACATACCCCAACAGCAGAAAAACAGCTAGAAGAAGTTCACAGGTTGAAAATCATCCTTGTTCACCAGCACTCCAGAAACAACATTCAAAGAAATAATTAGTCATATGACTAATGAGGTTATGCAGAAAAGAACACCCACACACACACACACACACACACACACACACACACACACACACACACATATAACAAACACACACACACACACACATGACAAACTGCTTACACCCCACTGGAACACACATGAAAGAAAGAAAAAGAAGAGAGAGAACACACACACACACACACACACACACACACACACACACACACACACTTTCTTAAGCCCCACTTATACACACATGAAAGAAATAAAAAGGGAACACACACAAACACACACACACACACACACACACACACACACACACACACACACACACACACACACACACATACATCCCTTTCACTCTCACTGTTGAAAGCAATATATTTTCTATGAAAACAGTCATTCACTTGCCTGTGGGTCTCTATAAGTATAACCTGGACAGCAATTCTGCTAGGGCCTATGAGTGCAGCTCACCACTCCAACTCGTCTCTGCAGCTGACCTCTGACACGTGTCAGTCAGCCACGCCCCTTCAACCTCGATTCATCACAAGCCAGCTGGGCTTGCAGTTCATTCATTATCTCGTGGCTGCTAGTTGCCCCCTATAAGGCCTCTCTCACTGTGTGTTGTGTGTGCGACACACTGCGCTCTGCTCAGCCACTTCACTTGGCATGCCTCCAACATTCAGCCACTGTGATAATTCGGTCAAAGCCCCCCCCTTTCACATAGGGCCAAATGTTTGCTGGTCACAGTCTGGGTGTTCTTTATCTTATTCAGTATCAACTGACTGTCTTTTCAATATTTCCAGCTCCTGATCTGTGGTAAATGTACAGTGAGGCTGAGTATGTGAAGTGCTTGGTTGTGACGTCATAGTAAATGGAAAAACAATTGGAATCAACTGATAAAGAACATTTAACTGAACAGCGCTCTGATGAAGCAAATGGCTGTGAGCACAGGTCAGGGAATCACCCAACTATGACGTTTCTTTCTGGGCTTTCTGTCTCATCAGATTACAGAGTGAGAATATCGGGAGTTAGGTAACCGTAGTAGGTCGCCTTTTGGCGACATCGGTGGTGACACACATTGTCGCCAAATGACGACGTCGGCAGTGTAAGGGTTAATGATTCATAGCACAATCTTGTATGAATGTATCAGCTACTCAGATTATTTTCTAAACCATTTTGTTTCTGGCTCCAAAAAAAAAAAGATTACCAACAACGACTTTACTTCTTTTTTCTCTCTCTCTCACACACACACACACACACACACACACACACACACACACACACACGCACACACACACACACACACATCAAACACACTAATCAAGTAGACAAACTCGTTTGTTCTGTCAACACATTTCATAGACTTGTATTATGCTGCTTGGTGGAGAATAATTGAAGACATGGGTTCCTTCACATGATCTTTCATTTATATAATAATAATAACAACAATAATAATAATAATAACAATAATAATAATCAGCAAAAAGTGATTTACGTAATCTAAACATTTTTCTTTTTTTATCTGTCAACTTGATTCTCCTGCATATTGAATTTATTGATTCTGAAAACTTAAATGCACCAGGAGTTCAGCTGATCACCAACATAGTAAGTTAGAACTCCCTTCATGCATTAAGTTTTCCTGCAACAACTGAGCCTGCATCGAAATTAGGTTTCTTGAGTCGCATATACAGAAGAGAGTTCTCACACCCACGTAGTTGGCAACCCTCCAATCTTCGATTCCTGGTGCAAACAGTTATAGACTCAGAAGCAGCTATACTCCAAAGGATCTTGAAGAGTGAGCCCGATTTTAGAGAGTGAAGTTCATGCACAATACACAATTCTGCTATTTCATACATAATGAAATGATGTGTCAGTATGAGTATGATGCACATTCTTAACTATGTGGGGAGCCATGCACCCAAAACAAAAAACAAAATGTAGCTAGGTAAGAGTAGGTATCTAACTTCTCCCTTCCCTGTTCCCATCTTGAACTAAGGAAGTTTCAAGTGTGTGTGTGTGTGTGTGTGTGTGTGTGTGTGTGCAGGACAGTTATGTATTACTATTTGGACATACTGGAATCAGCTGATCCTTTGGGGAAAAAAAAAGGAAAATGTAACTGCCTAAGTCCTACTTTGATGGCCCCACTTTGTGATTGGTACTCTCATAAGACATAGCAGTATCTCTTCATGAGAGTCCTATCAGCAAAAACTGACAACAACAAAACAGTAAGAAAACGAAAACAAACAAACAAAACAAAACAAAAAAAAAAAAAAAGAAATACAAAAAAACAAAAAAGAAAGGGGAGGCCGCGCTATAACTAAGCTAGTACATTGCCTGCGGCTAAAACCCGACATGTAAAGGAGAAGGTCTTTTTCTTTTCTGTAAACTGTTGTCCCCAGAAATTGAGCAGAGTAATCTCATGAAATGTTGATCGTTGCCGGAAAATCTTGAATATCAAGTAAGATTATCATCGCTCATCCATTCAAACATCGCGAATCATTCATTGTCAAGCGCATTTTGATGTTTATGCTAACTAAAGCTATAGAAGAGTAGATCTTACGATGAAGTTTTTGTTCATTGTGACACACAACCAGTTGTACACACACGCTATGCACATGTATTCAAATTTTTCTCAAGCAGCTACATTAACAGACCTGCACGAAAACACCTGGAATCTAAACAGAAATGATCGTCTCACGCTTGCTCTTTTTTTTGTATGAACCGGAAGTTGAAGCCGGAAGATTGTATATGGGGGCGTCACAAATTCGAATACAACTAAATCTCTCTCTCTCTCTCTCTCTGTGTCTGTGTGTGTTCCCCCCCCCCCCCCCCCCCTTCCCCCCCCCCCCCCCCCCCCCCCCTCGTCTCTGTTTTCGTTATAATCAGATCTACATTGTGTATACTGGGACAAGGTCAGACGGAAAAAAAAACATCTTGCTTATCTGTTACCTTTGGGAATACGCTCTCTCTCTCTCTCTCTCTCTCTCTCTCTCTCTCTGCAGGATTAAGCTTTTTTTTTTTTTTTTTTAACTGTCTAGCCACATTATTCCTGAATGCATACTACCTGCAGACAGTTAATTTTCCACACTGTTCAACTCAGCCAGGAAAAATTCAATGAAACTTTTAACAAGCATCTGTGAATGTGCCCTTAAAGCAGCTCTCCTGAAATCATCAAGCCTTACAGAACTGAATTATATTCAAGATGGAGTTCTTTCGTTCAGGTGCATGTTTGCTGTGAATAACGGAGTGTACATGCTAAAAGAAAATGGTATCTATAGCAGACCCACCAACTATTCAATAGAAATTCAGCATGGATTCAAGAAATTGTACAGAACTCCAGGTTTCCATACCTTGAACTGACCTATTATAAAGAATGAAAAAAAAGTCTTTATTTCTCTGGTCCTCTTCTGTCACACTAACTTCCACCTAAACTTAAATGCCATCAAAGCTTACAATCTTAGAGAAGTAAATTCTTTACATATTTTGTGCACAAAACCTAGTATGTAGAAGTGCAGTATAATTAACAGTACCAAATGCCTATCCACATGGTGTTATTACTATAGCATAAACAACACATTTTACTTACTTTCCAAAGTGATTGATGTTTACCAGTACTACTGTTTCAAAATAATTTGTTACTTTAAATGATTAAACAAGCAATGTCAGCTCATGCAAATATCATTGTGTGGAAGATTTACCATGAACTCTCATAGTGTGCATGTGTGAGTTAGTGTACTGCTCATATAACCATATGTACTTCTGACAGGGGTGTGGGTGGGACTGGATGAGATGGATAATGGTATACTTACCTCCCCTCTCCTCCATCCCCCCTCATTTTCTACGTTTGGCTTTCTACTTTATGTGTTTGTTTCCTTGTTTTCTCCCTATAACATCAATGTATGTTTGAATCTCTCTGTCTCTGCCTTCAACAATACTGTTAAGAATACATTATCTGCTATTCATGACTGCTTCGAAAGATTGGCCTTGTTTTATTCATTTTGAAAATGAGTACATTCTTGTGTTCTTGAACATGAGTGCCTTATGAATCACTGTTTATTTGTTCTTAGGGTATGCTGATCATGCTATTTTGGAGAATGCTTCTTATAATCCCTTTTCATATAGGAATATTATAGAGTAAGTAGTGTGTGTGCCAGCCTGCATATGTGTGTGTGTGTGTGTGTGTGTGTGTGTGTGTGTGCATGTGCGAGTGACATATACAGTTTTAGTGTGTATATATGTTTCTTTTATGCTTATGTGAATCATCACTGTTTTAACTAGTTTTTCATCATATTCATGAGATGGGGGGGCAGAGAGGGAGGTGGGGGTGGGGTCTGAAGAGAGCAAGGGGATCTGGATCTGGGTCTGGGTGATGAGTACATTGGAGGCAAATGACGATCTTATTATCAATTCATCAAGCATGAAGACCGGATGGGGGAGGGGGTGCAGCATGCAGGATGTTTAATCCAAGAGGGCAAGTGATGATGGAATCCATTAGAATTATTTGTATTTTAGCTCGTTTCTACCACCCATTCATCTAGCAAACTTTTAGATGAGAGAGAAGGAGGCAATCTGTCTCTGGTGTATTTACATGTTTATCTATGTCCGCTCCTGTATGTAGCAGAAACTGCATTAAACGGTCTGATCTCAGAATTTATGCGAAAATTGTTACAATACATGCCCTCTCCCCTTCCACCCCAAATGAAAGCAATTAGTGTAACTGTTCATAATCTTCATGTAAAAAGTACATTGTATAACATTGAAAATGTTGCAGAAAACTTTAATTGCAAACTTACGAACATTTATAATTCCGCAAACATCCTTGAGCGCTGGCTGAGGTCTTTATGATTTTGACAAAAGATTGGTTGTACTTGTAGTTGTTCACACACACACACACACACACACACACACACATGCAACACAGCATGTGAAACAACCAAGATAGGATGTTTATGTAGATTTATTTGTTACACTTGTCACAAAAGAACATCTCAGACTCCTAAGGGCACATTTCATCATCTCTGGGTATTCATCTTTCATCCTACTTTGTTTTCCCTTCTGCTGCTTCCATGTTCATAAGTTCAACTATGAGATTCACAATTGATGAGAATTGTCCGTCCTGTTATTTCTTTTATTTTTTTTTTCTTCATTCATTGGCTAGAACTCTGAGCAATATTACTGACAAGATTTTTGCATACTGAACTGTTTCAATGCCATCATTAAGGTAGCTATATACTATCTTTGGGACCGATGTCTAAATACAACATCAATATGCGTTGTTTTATTTTCATGTCATCCATCCCACCAACACACAATGGCTTACTCTACTCCAAAACATACCACACATCCTGTCTTTAAAGACGTTTTTCTTCTACCTTTTTTTTTCTTAAAAAAGGAAAAGAAAGAACAAAAAAAAAATATCAATTTATCAACTGAGAATAATTATCTTGCCATTTATTAAGAGTCACATGTATTCATTTACAAAATAATTTAGCGGGTTTGATGAAATTTGCTTGAAAAACACGTGCACTGCGTAGAATTCTGAAATCATGTAGTGATATATGTCATGTCTTGTACAATAAAAGAAGAGAAAAGACTGTTAGCGCAGATGGGCTTTGATCATCAGAATCTACTGGGGATGACTGACCATGTGGCCTTCTTATCTTGGTTCAGGTAACAAACTGAAAGGGGAAAAAAAAAATCACATTTATACCATCAAAAAAAAAAAAAAAATGTCGACAAATCAAAAATAAGACAACATAGGAATGCTGCTCCAGCCCCTACCCTCCATCTTTTGTTTGGTTGTTTGTTTTTTCATCTACCTAACAATTCTCACTCCATTTCACTTCATACGAAAATCCTTGACAATGGCAAAAATGAGAGAGAGAGAGAGAGAGGAGAGAGAGAGAGATTGGGTACACACTAAACAAAACAACTTCGATTTAACAACACAGCATAAATATATTTTCATATCATTTATTTGCTTTAAAAAATATATCTTTTCCAACACACCACACCAAAAGCATAATATGCCCATATTCATAAAGCATGATACAAAAAATAGCCATAAAAAAATCAAACTCAGTTTAAAAAGTACATCATTACTGTTTTTCACCAGACAAGCTACACACAAATCATTTTTTTTTTAAAATTAGCCGAAAACATCGTTTATGATAGTGACATGGCAGCTGAAAATACAGTCATCTAAGGCATCCCTAGTGTAGAGAATATCATGAAAATATAATAAGACCAGTGCATTTATGGACCACTGGATTTCAAAACGCCTCTATCATACATTCTGAAGCTTCACGGAATTTCACAATTCATGTTCACGGGGGGAAAAAAGACCCATACAGTCTTCTTAAACTGATTTGCACTAAGAGGTGACAAGGGTGCAACAGGATGACAGGATGGTCGCCTTCAAACCAGAAATAATCCATGCACTGAGAGCTGCCATCCATCAACCATGCACAGGTTTGATGCTCAATCATAAAACATGTGTAATGTTTTAAATTCAGATACAATGCACTCGATTTTGATAGTGCACAAACAGCAACAACCATTTGAAACGATTAAAAAAACACACAACATATAACTGGTTGATATGACATCACCAGGACAGTCATTCAGCTTGCTTAATTGACACTGCATCCTTTAACATCCACTCAAAGACTAAACACACGCTCACTTTACTCTTTATGATAAATAATTTAAACATAAGAGTAATTTAGTGTAACAAAATCAAATATAGCAGGACTGTATTAAATCATACACAAACTCTAGTAACTGGCAGCTCTGCACTCTAAATCAGCATTTACTTTCTTACAGTAGCCTAGAGACAGCGTTTCTACAAGTCCATTATTTTTGATAGGTGAGGAACAGCCTAAATATGAAAATAATCATCCTGTTTACTTTTGTACAGAAAAACAAGTAGATGGGCACTGGGAAGAATGCAGACCTCCCCTAAAACGAATATTCCTCTGAAAAATAAGATTTCTGCAAATTCGTAGCGCAGCTTTTATTTAAAAAAAAAAAAAAAAAAAAAAAAAAGAAATAATCAGTAAGATGCCTTACTTAGTGCACCTGTCAACTCGTGCCAGTTGTCCTCTTGCAAAATGATGTGCACTATTTCCCAGCGACTGTTTCATCATATGTCTAGAAACTTTGTTGTCCTTTCCTTGTGAAGCAGGTTAAAGTATATAAATAATTATACAGGGTCTGCCGTTTGACCAGGTTCAGATCCTGGATCCACTTCAAAATTTAATGAGTTTTTCTCAGTGTCACTTTCTATCTTTAGAAAAGGTTGATTAAAACAGGTTCATTCATTTTTGTGTAATCCTGCACAATCAATCAAACAAGCCAAAAAGTACAGATGAAAATATAGCCTCTTGTCGAGGTAAAAATAAACGTGCACATTGTGTTTGAAACATACACACACATCAAGAGGGTACAGGATAAGCATGATCGCCTTTGCTAATCGGAGTTTCTTTGTGAAAATCTAAAGCAATCACCACTTCTGGTTGATCTGATCGACCATCTGTAAGCCTCCTGTTTACAGCTCTGCTGTCTATTCCCCTTGTTCAGCAGCTGATAGCATTAAACTGTCAAGTTTGATGCACAACACGGTGGTGCGGGCAGACACTACGTGAAGGCAGTGTGCTGACCTTGCCTAACAGTGGACAGGTAGCTAGCACACTCGGCTACCTGTTGAACAATTCTCTCACAGCACAAACGGTTCACGACCAGCAAAAGCAAACGGGACTCTCTGACAAAGGCAATCAGTGGGAAAAGGAAAGCAAGCAGAGATACCTATCATATGCCCTCTTGACCTATGAAACATATAAATCATATATACAAAGAGGTTAACAAAAACAAAAACAGACAATTACTCATCACCTCCACTGATATATATGTAACTGGTTATCATTTTGATTACTTTTAACTTTTTTGATACAAATGTTGATTTTGGGGGGTTTTATTTGCAAGCATTTAACCAACTACCTACACAAACAAGCTACTCTAATGGCTGCAAACACAAAATTAAGTCTTTAGCCTCCTATCTACTTCAGGTACGATATAATGCTTCTCAAATTCCCATTATCCCACATGACACACATTAATCTACTTACTGACCCAGAGATGACAAGTGTGATGGGACTCACAGCAATGAGTAATGAAATGGTTGTCCCTATATAGAATATTTTGAGGGCTGGACGTTGTACACAGCCTTGTCTATAACCTGGTTTAAGCCATACCGATGACTGAACGTTGACCGTACCAACAGAAGTTTTTTTTTGTTGTTGGCTTTTTCTTTTCAAGCCTGGCCAAACATCTTGTACTGATTTCACTGTTCTTGTGTGCAGGCTGGCCACACATGAAAGCAAGCCCTCTTGTGGGATGTATGTTTTATTGACCTCAGTCTAGTTGTCTATGGCTTAGCCACACATGAAGGCTAGGTATTTTGAAAGGCCAAGATTACTTTGACTTCAGTCTTGTGTTCAGCTATCCCACATACAAAGGCCAGCTCAGGGTTGCTGAACAAGAGCTTTGTGTCTTAAAAAAGATCAGCTGGCAAAAAGTTCAACAATGGCAGGCAAAAAAGCATATGTAACAAGACTCTTCAAATATACCAAAAGAGCTGTCATGAAAAGTTATTGCTTTACCTTTATGATGCCCGTGTTCATTACAATGAGAGCCAAGTATTCCAGGGAACACAAGGTCAGAATAATGCTACACATGTACAAACACACACACACACACATATACTCACAAATAAAAAGAGAGTGAGAGAGGGAGACAGAGACAGAGAAATTTTTCTTCAGCATGTATATGTGCTGAACGCATTTTTGAAAATATTGGCAATCAGTGGTAACAGCTTGGTACAGTTAGCACAAGTAAATACATTAGATTTATTCCAGATTGAGCGACAGAGAGAGAGATGTATTATTATATCATAAAATCTAATATAATATCATACATATTATCCCCACAGAATGTAAAACAGACTGAAAAACAGAAAGAGAGAGAGTGAGGAGGAGTGGGGAGGAAGGAGGGAAAAATCTAGCAAGACTTTTGAATAAGAACTTTCAAAATACCAATGATAGAAAAAATCATCAGTCAACACAATCCACACATGCAACTGTTACTAAAGAAGAAAAAAATGCAACTAAAACAAGTTTACTTTCTGATTGTAACCAGGCCAGCTCTGGGATGTCAAAGTTTCACCCAAACACTAATTTCATTTGACTGTCTGCCTGCAAGTTGTGTTAGAAATCAGCCCTATTTTGTCTTGCAACTGCCTAACACCTAAAAGAAAAAAAAAATGCAATCCAACAGTGAACATTGCTTCACATTTTGAATGACACAATGAAAAATAATTTAATGCCCAGACAGGTACAAAATAGATGGTTTGTGGAGAAAGGAACTTTTCTATCATTTGATTTGAACTGTTACATTTGATGAATTCTGTTATGAAGTGAACTGATCATGGGAAAAAAAAACAAAAAAAAACCAACAGGAAAATCTATGACAACATAAAAGTACTCAGATCGCACATTATCAAGTAATGCTGGAACAGCCAGTCTGCTGCTGGTAGCTAAAGCGCTGCCCTTTTTCCTCATCCTAGAACTGAAAATATGCACACCACATCAGTTAACTCATATGCTTTTGGCAGTGCAAACAAGTACCTTGGAATGATGGTGAAAGCAGGCAGCACACTGTATGGCCAAAATAACCTAACACGGGACTCTTGACAGCAAAACAGATGCCAACAGTGTGCATTATGCCTCCCCCTCCCCCGTGGATGTTAAACAGCGCACTGCACACACTGTCACAGGACTTCAGCAGCAATGCAGCTAAACCTAGCACCAACTTTACAACAGCTATGCCTGCACTAGGTGCTGAAGCCTTCTGGGACTTGTGCAGCCAAGATGCCAGTTTTAATTACAGCTTTCTGGAAACAGCAGCATCTTGTTGTTGTACACTGTTCAGTGTTCACAAGGAGGCAAATTGATTCCTTTCCCTACTTCCCCTTTCCCTATTAAAAAAAAAAAAAAAAAATCAGCCATCAACGTGAGTGCGCGACTAGAACAGAAGAAACATGAAAACGTAGTAATTTACATTCTTGACCATTGTCCACAAATAAATATAACATGAGGCATCCTACAAATTAAGATGTGCAATATTCCTATAAAAAAAAACCCTTCTAAGACTGTAGTCTGGTTCTGCTTCTAAACATGTTATGAGAACTGAGACATTAGAGACAGAGAGAGAGAGAGAGAGAGAGAGAGAGGTAAACCTCATTAACATACAAATCCTTTAACCTTATTAAAACATGGAGTTCAAAACTCATTAAACATCTTCAAATGTAAAAGCCAGCTCCTCTCATCATGTAAGCAGAATACATCTACACAGACTGGCATGCAAACATGAGGGAGGAGCAGGGAGCACTTACAGCAAGCACCAGTGACCGCAGTTTTCACAACAAGTTAAAGCAGACATAGGGGGTAACAAGAGATTAAATGCAAACTACACACAGAAAAGGATTTCAAACTGTCAACCCATCACATACGCACCTGTGGGAGCTCATGAAGTTTGTCTATCGAATAGTTTGTTCTCTGTTTCACAACCTGTTTCCTTCTTGGTTCGTTCACCATTCAGTGCAATTCTGCATGCTATGCATCTTAAAATGAAGATCTGACCCAAACCAATGTACTGGATGTGACACCCCTATACTGGGGAAAAAAAGGTGTTTGAAAAGAGAGATAATAAGCATGCAATGACAAATCATGCATGTAGTACGTTTTGATTCTTTTTTTATTATACACTTATGTCACTGTTTGCTGGCACCTTTCTTTTTTTTTTTTTTTAGAGCCATTGCACTTTGATCTTGTCCTGTGGTGATGTGAATGCCTCTATGTCATAAGTGACCTGTTTTCTGCTAAGCATGACACATGGACCACTACCACTGCTGGCGCTTCGAACTTTTAGAGACACATGAATTGAATTATAAAAGTAAAGTTGGACACAAATGGACCCCCTTTACAAATCTTAACGCAGGTCATGCCATGTCGTTGAAGACTGAAACATTTTCATGTTTCCACCCTCTTCCTCACTGCCCCCCCCCTCCATCCCCCCCTCCTCCCCATCCCCATCCCCCTCCCTCTCACTTACGATGAAACAAATTCTGACCATATATTTTTTCTTTAATAAATGACAGAATGACTATTTACCTTCATAGTTCTAAAATGCGATGTGTAGCTATGGAAAAAAAAATGGGGGCACTATTCTCTCCTATTCCTGCCTTCCAACATACTGATGAAGCATCAACATTCATAAATATCACACAGTGGGAACAGTTCATTGCTTCTCTGTACACTCTATTTCACAGTCTTAATGGTATCACCCTCCCTCATTTCCCTTCTTTGATTTACAAAGCACTGAGAGCAATTCATACATAAAGACTGTTTCATAATGCATACATCTCAATACTGAACTGTGTATGGTCTTGGCAGATGATAAGAAAATCAACCACACTAACTGAGGATTTATACACAGCACTTCACACATGAACAAGGCAACTGGTCAATATTGGAGTAAAAGGCAAGTGGAGAATACTTGTGAAGTCATAATCACAGGGTTCCTTACATATCTATATAGCTAACAAACACAGAAAATAACACACATGTGCACATGCACACACGTGAGCACACACACACACACAAACACACACAAAAAATGCAGGTTTCCACCTACAGCTAAGAACAAACATGTACCACTCTCTCTCTCTCCTTTTTTCTGAATACAAACAGTTTTCTTGGATACACATAATAGAAACCAACCTCTCTGCAACAACCTAACCTGAACAGCTGTGCAATAACCCAAGCATACATGCAAGAATATGAACACACTGTGTCACACACACAAAGAGTGGGTGTGAAATGAAAGATGACCAAACCACACTGTCTCCTGAACAGCACTGAATGTAGTCATCCAACAAACTGAGAGGAAAAGATTTTCATCTGTTAACAGTAGGCAAATAGTATAATAGTACAGACTATAAAAAGAACAGCTGTACACACACCCACACACACACACACACACACACACACAAGATCATCAACAAAAACAGTATGAACTGTAAAAGGGCCAGCTCCCTTACAGATGAACAAACACTTTTTTTTAAAAAGTTCAGAATTCTGTTTGTATACAAAAACACTCACAACTGATCAGTAACGCAGGAGGGCAAAACAATGCCTTTACAAAAAAAAAGCCTTTTTAAAAAAAAAAAACATGTTAATATCAGAATAGTCCTGTCACAAAGAAATGAATCATACATCATGTCCAAACTACAGTATTCAACATTGTAAACTGTTTCACAAAAATAAGCCTTTGTTTTCTTCACCAAGCCAAGCAAAAGCAAAGATCCTGTATATCTCTTCACACTGACAAACACATATCACTATAATCAACAATTCCACAAAAAAAAGTAAGCTTTACACAGAGCATTCTGTGTTAAATGTTCCAGAAAAAAAAAACGAAAAAACATAGGGTTCCTGTCAGATTTGTTTTCCATTTTACTTAGATAAAACCTGAATATTCTAAGTATTCCTAATACCAGTATGAGAAAAAAAAAAAAAAGGAAGCTTTACCAGACACAGAACAAACAACTCTTAGGTCTTCTTTTTTCTTCAGTCCTAACCTTCAATGAATCAAGACAGTGACTTCATTTCTTTAAGCACTAAATTCCGTACACACTGCACACTTAAAACTGTATCACACACCACATGCACACAGCAAAAAAAAAAATTGACACTGAGGCCAAACTTTTTCACAGCAGCAATTAGTTTAGTTCAGCAGAGACCAAAGAACACAGAGAATGATCACCATTATTAATTAAGAATGGAATGTCCCATGACATGGAAAGATCCACAACAGCAATCTTTAACAAATGATTACCCTAAAAGATGAAGATATAAACTGACACATTTTTTTTCATCCGAATGTCATGTAAGGCAGGTAATGTCTCTTATGAGTGAACACAGGAGTTTCTATTGACCAATTTCTACACTGCCAGTTAAAGGAAAAAAGAAGTCAAATTCAATGACTGCACTGTAAATTGCACTTTGGAGGGTGTCTATTAATACTGTAATAGCCATCAGTGTATACCAGTACACATACATTCACCCAAACGCACTCATCTCTGCCACCAAAAAAAGAAGCAAAATGAGCCTTTTGGGGTGATAGGTCTCTGCACTGGCTAACCAACAGTTAGTGTTAAGCACTGGAACACAACCATGTGTTCCTTGGAAACCCAACACAACGTAATAAACAATTGGGTCTTGCAAACTTTTTGAGTGGATGCCTCACCCACAAACTTCTACCCCCTCCTCTTCTGCTTCCCACCCCAACTTCAGGGAAATACAGTAAAAATGTAATACAATGAACAATTCAGTGAGCTTTCAGACACTGATCTGCACCCCTCTAATCCTGAAAACTTCTGACAAACCCAGCAATAACATACCACAATGAACAACACATTCTTGGTACCTTTTTGATCAACACCCCTCTTTCCCACTGCCCAGGCCTCATCTCCTAGAGAAAAGCACCAATGCAACAACACAACTTGGTCTCAGTAATGTTTAAATTAATGGTGAACCCAGCCCCACTGAAATATTATGTCATTAATGTAAAATCATGACATGATCATAATGATCACCTCAGCCTCTGTAACTTTTATGACCTTACTCTACTCTGAACTCGTGGGAAACAGAAAAAAATCTATTGTCCAACCCGGACAGTACATTTCATGACCAGTCTGCAGACAAAAAGGACATAATGGTATACAGTACTAAAATGCTGAACACAAAAAAATGCTTTTGTGCCATTTATAAAAGAGTATCAGGCATTGTCATCTCTGTCAACCCATTTTCACCAGACATACTGCATTTTTCTCTTTAGTTCTCTATGTAACACATTCTTATTTCATTCTTCCACATCAAGAGAACTTCATCTACAGCAATCATTCATGTTCTCTTTCACTCCAACAAAACACCTTCAGCTTTGTACATGATCCTCACAGAATCTTCTTGTCACAGGTACCTTGAAGAAAGCACAGTAAAGTTTACAGTTGAGCAAAAGGCTGAATGTCACCAGTGAAGCACAAAGCACTGACACTGAAGAAGTGGCTATAAAGTTAGCATGTTCTCACAAATGAATGTCACACAGCTTCTACATACTCAATGAACTGACCAAATGAAAGTTATTAACACTCATTTCTGACTGACCTGACAGATTTACATTCTACACTACCACCAAACTGCCTGGTGCTGCCCAACCAAGCTACTTACATTTACTTGCAGGCAAGATGCCACGCATGAACCACCTTTCCCAACACACTAGCCCTAATTATATCTCTGTGCATAAAATATCATTTAAAACTCAGCAGAATGTATTGTTCAAGCAGGTTGGATATGAGAGAATCACTGCTCCTTCAACATCAACATTATGCCAGTATCTACTAACCTATGATTTGTTCAATTTGCTACACACACACACACACACACACATACACAAATCTTGCTGCTAGCATTGAATGGGCCGCATCCAGAAAAGTCTGATCTTATCACGGGCATTGTTGATAAAAATAGTTCTCTGATGTTATATGCAATAACGGCAAGAAAACCATGACAAAAAAAACATACATTTAGACTGAAGTGAAGACAGAGTCATTGAATATTACATACAAAAACAAAAAAATTGACGGGAAAATTTTTCTTTTTCTTTTTCATGAGTGTCTGTGATGAGCATTGATAGAGCACAGTGTAGCATGATGGGCTCTGATTGAAACCTGTGTGTTTGATGGGCATTAACAGAGAGCAGCAAGTGTGTTTGATGATGGCATTTACAAGACTAGTGCGAGAGTGTCATGGGCACTTATGAGAGTAGTATGTGTGTGATGGGGTCTGAAAGAGCAGTATGTGTCATGGGCATAAACAAACAGCAGAGTGTGTGTGTGTGTGTGTGTGTGTGTGTGTGTGTGTGTGTGTGTGATGGACACTAACAGACAGCATGGTGTTTGGTGGGTACTGATTTACAGCAGTGGATGTTTGTGCATGGTAAGCACTAACAGAAAGTGATGCGTGTGTGTGTGTGTGTGTGTGTGTGTGTGTGTGTGTGTGTGTGTGTGTGTGTGTGTGTCTGTGTGTGATGGACACTAACAGACAGCATGGTGTTTGTGGTGGTACTGATTTACAGCAGTGGATGTTTGTGCATGGAAAGCACTAACAGAAAGTGATGCGTGTGTGTGTGTGTGTGTGTGTGTGTGTGTGTGTGTGATGGACACTAACAGACAGCATGGTGTTTGTGGTGGGTACTGATTTACAGCAGTGGATGTTTGTGCATGGTAAGCACTAACAGAAAGTGATACGTGGATGTGCCATATGTGTCTGACAGACACCAACAGAAACCAATGCATGCTTGAAGGACACCAGCAGAAAACTATGTGTGCGCTTGATGTGAATCAAAAGAAAGAAGTGCATATGTGTGGAGGTGGGTGGGGATGGGAGAGGGTGGGGATGGGCACTGGGACAGTACCCTGTATAAAAAGGACAATGTGTGTTTCAAGGATGCCAGCTGAGAGAGGTGTGAGCGTGGTTATGATCGACAGATAGCAGTGTGTCTGATGGGCACAAACAGAATACACTCTTATCACACAGAGTGCCATCCGGCTTCATCAGTTTACCAACAGCAAGTTAATACAAACAGTGCAGCAACACAGCGACTTCTGCAATGGTCTATCTTCCTATCAGGCTGTCCAAATGGAATATGTACGAAGCCCAGCATGGAAAAAAAACAAAGGGCCGCTGGCTGCTGCATGAACCTAAAGTGAATGACATTAATGGGAAACACTGTTGCTGCTGTTGGCAAGCAGACTATTGGTTTTGGACCGGGACCGAAGCTCCATGCCCTGGCTGGAAGGCGTGGTCTGAAGCCTGCCGTTTCTTTCAGGCCCCTTGACAGCTGATTTTCTGAAAAGAGACGTGACCACATTACTGTTCCATTTCTGCTTCTTCTGTGTGTGTGTGTGTGTGTGTGTGTGTGTGTGTGTGTGTGTGTGTGTGTGTGCGCACGCGTGCATGCGTGCGTACATGCGTGTGTGTGTGCATGCGTGGGTGCATGGGTGTGTATGTGTGTGTGTGTGTGTGTGTTTGTGCCGCACGCTTGCATGCATGTTTTGTGTGTGTGTGTGTGTGTGTGTGTGTGTGTGTGTGTGTGTGTGTGTGTGTGTGTGTGTGTGTGTGTTTGTGCGCACACTCGCACGCATGTTTTTTGTGATGCTTGTGTGTTTGTGAAGCTACAAGGGACCAACTGGACTGGATGGCCAGAACAGCCCAGAACAGAGTACGATGGCGAAGGGTCATCGATGGCCTATGCTCCACCTGGAGTGATGGGCATAACTTGTGTGTTTTTGTGTGTGTGCATGCATGTGTGTGTGTGTGCTTTTAAGTGTATGAATGCATGCACATGTGGGTGTATATGAGATGTATACGTACAGTGTGTCAGAACTGCTGATGGTGATGGTTTATTTCCAGTTATTCTTCCATTTGCCCATAGGTATAAAAAACCAGGCATAGTCTCCATGAATTCTTGACATACAATCACATAAAATGTGTGCACCAGGACTTCAAACAAAACACACGTTTAGTTTCTTTCTCTTCTCTTTAACAATGGCTGTAAGCCAAGATCCAAACCACATCAACAAAAAGTCCACCTGATATTTTATGAACAATAGCTGAATTGTGAAACACAATAAAAACTGCATGAGTAAAGGATACACACGTATGGGAACAGATTATCGAAACTGGCACCTAAATGAATGACTGGGGTGGGACAAACGCCAATGACATCGCTTAGAAATGAGATTTAAAGGAAAAAAGTTTACGATCTAAACGACTGATGACTTCAAATCGTGTGTCCAGTAAATTTTGCATTAAAACTGACAGATTGCAAGAATGTTCAGTCCATCAGGAGACAAACAGTGGGAATGATACAGACAGACAGATGCAAACACATGTGCATCTCTATCCCATGATTTCTTTCCTAAGGCGTTCTTTCCGAAGGCGTTAGGAAAAAAAAACCTCTTCAGTACAACAAATAATTTTGTCTGCATGAGTGTGCACAGTAGTACAATAAAAGGCTAAGGTTATACTGCTTATGTCTGTGTGAGTGTGCAAAATGGCAGAATAAAAGCCTAAAGTTATACAAAATAACTGAGAGTGCAGTGTGAAGTGAAGGTACAGCAGTGGACAACCACTGACCCACTGATAGAATGAAAGGCCGAAGTTGTGCAAAAGTATGGACAGTTCAGTGCAGTGATGATACAACAGTGGACACCTACTGACCCATTGATTGATGGCACGTCATTCTTGACATCCCTCAGAATGTAGAACTTGACGATGGTCCACACAAGGAGAGACAGGAGCCCCACCATCCACACAGAGGCCACAGGTTGAGGAATGGGTTTGGTCACTGTCTCCCAGTCAAACTTCAGCACAATCAGGAACTCTGTGATGATGATGGCAGCAATCAACCATGACTGACGACCAAACTTCTTGCAGTTTCTGAAAACATTTATATAGTTCAAATGGTGAAGCTGAAAAGAAAATCTCAGCAATTAACATTCACATATCTGGATGTGATGTGCTCAGGTTTATGTACTGCCATCCACACAAAAAGTATATTCGGGATAAAATATTTTTTCCGAATGTCTTGCGCACACACCTTATTTTAAACCAAATGATGTTGCAGAAGCTGCCTATGGCATTTTATGAATACAAATGCACAACTTGTTAGGGTCAGATCTCTGTTGTTCACAGGTGAATCTGTCTTCTAAGTGAACTGACTCCATAAAACAATGCATGCATTACAAGATGATAGAGCAACAGAGTAAGCCAGAAAGCACATACAATGAAAAACAAAAACAAAACAAAAAAAATACTGAGAGCAACACCATGACATAAGGAAAACATTTGAAATGTCTGAAGCAATGGTTTTGATGATGGACAGCCTGAAAATGACAGCAAAAATGATTCTGTTGTAAACAGTATGCCTGATAGAGACTACAATTGTGGCTGACTACTTTGGCCTCTTTAGCAAATATTGTCTTTGCAAACATTTCTAACTGCTGTCTATGCAGTCATGACAGATTATCATCAGTCAGCCAAATCAAAAACTCTCCATTATGACTGATGTTATACGCTCATCCACCCACTCCCCCTCTCCCCCCCCCCCCCCCCCCCCCCCCCCCCACACACACACAAAACAAAACATGTAACTAGGAATGAACTGAATCAAAACATGTTCAGAAAAAAACTGAGAGAAATGTTTATGGAGATTTAAAGCCTTCACATCAATACAGGATGGAGACAGACAGAAACAACTCAGCAAAATATCTACCAAGCTATTTCATTTACAGGTCATTCAAATAATTGAATATTTCAATGAGGGGTTATCCATGTAATGGAATGTTTCCTTGAGGGGACATCAAGATACTCTACATGTTTCATTTGCAGATCATTCCAGTATTGGAATGTTTCACTTACGGGTCATCCAAATACTGGAATGTTTCACGCATGGCAGCAGCGCCCATGAAGAGAAAGAGGACCAGTCGCCCCAGACACAAGTAGTGCTCAGGTGGTATCCACAGTACAAACTTTAGGTAGAAGGTGTTCAGCTCAGCTAGAAGAAACTGTAACAGTGAAAAATACACTAGTGGTGAACAGAAGGCTGAACAACACTCTGTGTCCATATGTTCTTCCAGTTTATGTTAGACAAACGCACAAACCTTCTCTCAAAATTCCACCCTAGGGTAAACAAAAAACAAGGACAATACTTAGAAAGAGAGGGGGGTAGTTACCGCCAAGGACATAGACAAACACAAAGTACAGACAAGACACAATACATTTAGACCTCTTGGGTCTTCTTCAGCAAAAAGCAAGTAACATTTAGGACAGTGAAAACAAAAGAACGAGGAACGAGAAACCACCACTTATCTTCTCATATTTGGCGCACAATCAAAATGGCTGCCAGATATGAGAAGATGAGTGGTCTTTTGTTCTTCCTTTTGACTGTCTAAATGTTATCTGTTTTTGCCTGAAGAAGACCCATGAGGCTGAAATGCATTGTGTCTTATCCTGTACTTTGTCCATGTCCTTGACAGTAACTAACCCCACTCTTTCTAAATTTTGCTTCATTTTCTGCCCTCAGTCACTCCGTTTTGAAACAGGACAACACTGTTTGCACTAATGGAGAATAATAAACAGTTTTACTGTCACTGTCAATGTAGAAGGAATAATCACAAATATCTTATGATGTGAATAACCACCATATACAGTAGGAATAATTACACTGTAAGCAGCATAGTCTGAAGAGGAATAACTCATAAACCCAACTTTTGTCGTATGTCAACAGTGATTTTGCACACCTTACACTGGAAAAAGGGGTGGGTGAGTGTGCAGCTGACAACTGTGTGACTGTGGTGTTTTGCTTAACATTAGAGTCAAGGTCAATTGTAAGGTGTATCTGTTGTATGGGTATTCTAGTGCAACATTGTACATCAATGCTTTGAGGCATACTGACATGGACACTGAACCTTGAATCCATTCCTGTACAAAGCTAACCCTACACAAGTTGGCTGTCACACTCATTTTGCCATTGGTAGGGAGTCTCATGATGCAAAGCACTGTTGACAGAAAGAAAATGGTCCAGTAATCCAGATATTGCAGTATAATGTTTGCAACAACAGCAATAAAATCAGTTTTCATTGTTGTTTTTTTATCTCCCATAAAAGCTGGATGCAAAGGGTAGTATCAGGGGTATCACCTTAACCAAAAAAAAAAACAACAGATTATTGCTATGAGAAGTAAAAGATGAAGAAAAAAGATAGCAATATCTGTATACTAAATTTGCTGCAATTCTTAACATAACACTGTAGTTTAATTATTCACATTCTTAACTCTTTCATTCCTACTTTTCTATGAAGCATTACTTCCTCTTGCTCCTAGATTCTTATAATATGAGTATTCCCTTCATTCCTGGATTTAGAGGAAAAAAGAAGAGTAAAGTGATAGCTGCCACGTATGCAGTAGCGAACTGGCCAGATTAGAGTGGCAACCACTTTCCCAGGCTGTAGGGGCCATCTGGCATCCATTCCATTCATAAACACTGCCCCGCAAGCGACCGAGTAATGACGTGTACCGATAACGTGTGTCGCGTGAAGTTCAAAGCGCTTACGCAGGAAGAAAAGGAGGGATTTTGTGCTGCCCAGTTTTCAGGTTGCAAGAAGGAAGGGTATGATTTCTGCTAACCGGAAAACCGGGTTGTAGGGATGAAAAAGTTAAACCGTGCAAGACTTGGTCAAGCTGAATGCCTTATGCTTTCTCCTTGATTTATCATACACAATTATCAAAAAAGGAGTAAAAAACAAAACATCAATTTGATCATGTAAGTGCCAATCTCTCTCTCTCTCTCTCACAAAAAATAGTCCAATGGTGAATAAAGTTGCAGAACATACAGCTGATGTCTATTCTAGAATGTTTTCCCTACAACAGTCGAAAAAGTCAAACACTGTAACACAAGAAAAGTGTAAAAGACTTTCTAGAACAAAGACAGATGAATGGACCATGAAAGCGGAAAAGTAACAGATGGAAAAAGAAGATCACTGTGGAAAAAAGAAATCACTGTGATAAACCCAACAAATTTCTAGTGAAGTGACCAAGTCTTTCTTTGTATGAGAAGAAATCCAGCTCTCCAAAATCTGCTTTTCAATTCTGATTGAAATACAGGAATTAATAGTTCGAAAATTTATACGGAGGATAGCTTCTCAAATCGGTAGGCAAGATGGCCTGAGCTTAACACTGACTTCGAGGTGACATTGTATACAGAAGATCAATGAACCAAAATAATCTAAAGAACCTTATTTGTATATAATTTTATTTTTCTATTACCAAAAGGCAGCATCATACAATCCTTTACAGCCCTTCTTATAATTTACATTCACATAAACCGTCATAATGGCAAGAACTCCCAAATGTCATCCATTGTTTGAAGGTCAACATGGGTCACACATCACATATGCTGATACACAACCACTACAAATACAACCATGCGCACAGATACACACATACACAAACATTCACGAAGACAGCCTGATGTATGAACACACACACACACACACACACACACACACACACACACTCTCTCTCTCTCTCTCTCTCTCTCTCTCAGACTCACACTCAGACACATACACACAAGACAATGACTCCCAAGATAGCCGTCCATCATTTGAGGCTGCACAGACACACACACACATTCATATAATCACACTCACAATGGCAATGACTCCCAACATAGCCATCCATCGTTTGAGGCTGGACATGGGTCTCCAGTCAAAGTCAGTCCAGCGGTAAGGGTAAAACTGGGCAGCCAGACGTCGCAATCGACCTCTGAATCACACAAACACATCAACTGACAACTTACTTCTGTGAAAACCTATGCACAATTAATCTCTCAGACACCACTAACCTGCAAGTTGGTGCTTTACAATCTTTTATACAGTAAGTCTCTATCAATTCAATGGACAGTTTATTTGTTTGAAAAGCTATGGACCCCAAAAGTATTCAGTTGTGCATCAGGATGATGTCATATATCAATTTCAAGGCATACATTCAAAATAACATCTTTATGGTTAGTTACCCAGCTCTCTGTGGAAACATCAGCTTAACTTCACTCAGCTAAACTTCCCAAATTTCATAGAAATAAATAAAAGGAAGTTAACTATATGCACTTTAAATACTGTTCAATCTAGGTTGAATTATGGATTTGCTTCTCAAACATGAACAGTATTGTTTGCATATTTCTACAGTGCATGTGTGTCTTTTATTTCCTTTTTCAATGATGTGTTAATCCTATGTTATCAGTAGCAACTCCCAAACTGGGTGAAAAGACAGTGTAAATCTTGTACCTTCTACATATGTTTTTACACAATGAATGTAAAGTAGTTATGACAGTGAAAGTCAAAATAGGATAATACTATTTCTCAATCTTGTGAAACAAGTAAAAGCAGAGCATGACACCTAATCTTGCCAACGAAAATTGCCCATAGCAGCAACTGTTTGTTCCCTTTGTCTTTTTGGGTTTTGTTATATTAGTACAGATCTGTGTCAGTGACTCTTCCCAATGTTTCTTCCAGGTTTGATGTTAATGCCTGTCTTATTCAGAACAGACTGTTTACTTATAGTGGTGGCTCTCAGCGTGTTTGATGTCAGATTTGACTTGTGAAGAAACATACAATTTATTCATCTGTACTACACTGACAGGTTATATATGGGTAGTGTTCTGCAGTGTTATATAAAAGGTACAGATTACTGAGCTGTGATGAATGGTACAGACTACCGATATAAAATGAAGGTAAAGTTTACTTGTCCTTAATGAAGTGTTCAGACTGCTTACCCGTAAGACTGTATCTCCCACATGCCTCTCCAATGGTAAGGCTTCATGGACAGATAATTCAAGGTCTTCATACCCAGATAGATGCCAAGCCCGTTGCACACAACAGCATCCATTAACCACTGGAACACAAACAGCAAACCTGTATCTTAATGAATAAAAGAATCAAACAATTCAACAAACCTACCCCACACCCATAAAGTCCATGAATATAGTACTTATAATATTCCTAATGGTGGTGACTGGGTTAAAGCAAAAACCAAGCTGAAAAAAATAACTATGCGATGCGTTCGGCTAACCTGCAAACAGCACATGCTGAAAAAGGCTGTACATTTTCTTTTATAACATACACCAGAAGACAAGCACAGGGTGGGGTGTGTGGAGATCTCCAACAAACTAACCATCTCGTTTAAAGTAGCAAATACTAACAACAGTAGACAAGACAATGACTAGTGACAAAATATCTGTTCAAGCATCAACACAATGTGTGGGATTTTCTGGCTTTCATGTTTTGTTTTTGTTTTGTTTCTTTACTTTTAGCTAGTGAGCTTCCATTCATATGCATGACATTAATTGCTCTGAGGAAGAAAATCATACCTACTTTTAACAAACACAAACACACTGTCCAAACTTAAACAATATGAACCGACATTAATAGTGACTATATGAACAAACGAACAAACAAACGAAAATGTTTTATTGAACATCGGCCACGGGCCACCATTCAAGTTGTTAAAAAGGGGATGGACTGAGGGAAGGGTGGGGGGAGGGCGGGGGAGGGGGGAGGGGGGGGGTGAAAGGGACAAGGGGATGAGGAAAGGGGTCGGGACATGAGTCTGCACATTACAAACTCGAAACAAGAAATAAATATAAGAATCGAACCACAAAGAACAAGAGCATGAATAAGGATATGATAAACTCCTCAGAAACTTCCTATCTGATCAATATAGATTATAGTAAACCTGAATGCATTTGCAATTATGAGGGAAAAATCATTATCTTACTATATTCATGTTTTCATGTATTATCATTTAAGCAGTCAGGCTTTGTCTCCTTCGAATTGACAGAAATATAAATTTTGAAAGTGGAAGGGTTCTTTGATAATGATGTGCCTGAAGAAGAGTTGACAGTGGTAAATGAAGAAGATTAGATATAAGTGCTGCACGAAAATCTGTATACAGTGGGCAATGTATAACAAATGATATTCATATTCTATTATATTCACACAAAAAGGACCATTTTTGTCAAGAATTATCACTGAACCTATGAAGATTACTGTTCAAAGGTAGAACATTAAGTCTATAGTGACTATATGACTAAACAGTGTGGTGTGTGTGTGTGTGTGTGTTTTTTTTTTAAAGGACAGTTGAATGTTGGTCACCAAGAGGGTTGCTCTGGCATCTAAATGTATTCTTGACCTATTCTTATGCTGATGATGCAGTAGATGATGTACCTGCTTCATACTGCTCGGATCATGTGATGAATGTGATTCTCATTTGGTCCAGAATTACTCAAATTCCTGACTTTGTATCCCTCTTTTCCATCCATTCATTCTGCCTATACACCCACAACATCTTTCTTCACTGTCTATCCCCCCACTCCCAATTCCAAGCTACAAACTTTCAACAGAAAAAGGGGTCACTGACATGGTCCCACCAGCACTCGCTGAAGTTGGGCAGCTGATGTTCAAGGGTGTACTCCAGCACTTCAAACATCACGCTGAGCACCGTGCACAGCCACCAGTCCCGCAGAATCAGCGTCTGAACAACATGCAGAGCTTGGTACAATTCATATTCAGCGGAACTGTCAAGTCTCTCAACGTCTACACAACCCAGAGCACATCAACAGATCCAGCAGTCACTTAGCATATGAAGAACACAGGGGACAACAGAAAAGCCGTTTACATCCAACTGTCAGTCAGTCTGTGTCTGAACAACATATGACACAACAGAAAACCAATTTACGTCTAAAATCAATGTCTATTAAAAAAAAAAAAAGGTCTAAATCCGGCTGGGAGGGTCGTGGGTTCGAATCCATCAGAAGTCATGTGGGTTTTTCTGCCCCGACCGGCTCCTACCCAGAGTTGAGTTTGCTGCGGACTCAGTTGGGAAGACTGGGACCACACAGTCGAGTTTCATCCACTTAATGGATGCGTTTCTGAGAGTGTTGCTCAAATTTCCTGACCAACACTGCAGGTGTCTGTATCTCTCGGGCCTTTGACGCCGGGATATATTATGAAAGGAAGCGTAGAGTACAGCCCTGTCATGTAGTCTCAGACCGAAATGGAAATCCGTAGCATCATCATAATCATCATCATTCATCATCGATCAGCATAAAAAAAAAAAAAAAAAGTCAAAATTCTGTGGCCCTTCATGCCCTGCTCTCATGGTGACCTCAGTTTCGATGTCCTCTCCACGTCTGTGGCCTTGGTTTGGTTCCGTCGGGGTCACCGGTATCGGCGAGTCCATGGGGGCTGTCGTTGGACGGACGTGGTGGCGCCCTCCGGAGGGAGAGCTCACTCACGCCGGCTCCGCGACTAAGCAATTATTGTCGTCAGTAGGGGGCTTAGTAGGTGGTGTCTGCGTATGTTAGATCAGAACAGGCGCCACTGAACACCACTGAAGTGACTCGGCAGCAGTGCAGTGTCTCCTCCGGTGGGTTGCCTCTTGACGACTTGACATTGACTGCTCCCTGTGGATTGCCGGTGCCGGGGCTGCGGCGGGGCCGACCGGGCCGGGGCTGTGGACAGGGTGTCGGAATGAGCGGCGTGGGTGCACTGCCTCTCGCACACACACACACACACACACACACAAGACGTGACAAACAAGCAAGCAAACAAAAAAAGACATGCACAGAAAAACAGAGGTTAGAAAAAGATTACCTTCAGCCACCAGCCAAAGAAATGCGTGGGCACAAAACCATCCAGCTTGTCCTTTAACACAAACAATGTCATTTCAACAATACAGAGAATGTCAACTTACATGAAAGAAAACTCACACATCTTTCTACAATCATTTGGAACCTAAAGAAAGTCACTTCACAAGATAAAGCACAAATCATTATTCAGGTATCTGAAACATACAGAATGTCACTTTTCAAGCTAAAAATGCATTAATGACTATTCAAAATCAGCTACAACCTTCCCACTCTTTTTTTTTTTTTTTTTTTTTTGTAATTCCTGGTTCAGCACTAAACTGCATGTCTGAATTGCTTCAGAGCTCCACAACTTCACATCAGCTCTGTTCTGATGATGAAATTCTTCGCTCTTGCAATTTGCCACTTTGAAAACAAAGATCGACAGTGAAAGATCTTTTTCTTTCCAAACCACAGCTATTTGGAAAAAAAAAAACTGCATCCACCTCCCATACACACAGATTCTCTCAAAAGACAACAGTGACTAAAAAACACAGTGTTCTGTAACAAGCAGTACTTACAATACTTGATGATTATGCGCTGATCGAATATGTATGGATAGGGCGACAGGACCGTTTATGTTATTATGTGTACATGCAACTGTAATAAGTAAGTATGTGAGACATAACGACTGAAAGGGAGTATATCATAATGTAATTTGTGAAGCAGTGGGAGTAGGTCCCTATTAGATGTTCTAAACAAAATACTCAGTATCGCTACTGTCTGAGTACAAAGAATCTCATTTATTTAAATCATTATCATCACATATTGTGGTGAAGAACAGAGATTGCTTGGTAAGTTTTCCCAGTCACATATATTTTGATCCTGGCACTTGATCAGGCACTTGGTAACGTCGAAAGAGAATAACGCAGTTGATGAAATTTAGAACCAGCTGTTATATGTTATTAGGTACCGGCAGCCCAAATTAAGATACTGTTCTTCATACTTAAGATCTGTATCATTGCAAAGTAAATGGAAAAACATACAAAACACAACAAGAATGAAGTCTCTATCTTCAGTAGTTTTCAAGATATTGCAGTTTAAAGTTGCAACGTTTTTATGCTCCTGACAAAATGAGATATCTTTCAAGTTTGAAAGCCAACAGGATCATACATGATTCATACATGGTTTAAAAATTGGTGTTCTCAATCTATACAACTTACACTCTTTGAACAAGTAAGTTCCATGGTATCAGTTTATATGGCTTTTGTGTGATAAAGTGTTAAACTTGTAAAAAATCGCAATTCAGTGCTGTTCGAATTTGCATGATGTGGCTACTTTGAAGCACTGCAGCACAGCAATAATGTCCATTTCAGAGCTTCCAGTGGTTTGGACAAACTCTCTAAGTTGTCCTAAGCAAAGTCATTTTTTTCTGAGGTGTCTGTTATAAAAACATTTATTAAAACTTCTGTGCTAAAAAAACAGGAAATGTTGCAATTTGGACGGCGCAACACTCGGGGGTAGAATCGCCCGCCGCACTTAAAACTGCTATAACCTATAAACTACTTCATGACTGTTTCCAATTTTTGTATACAGTTTCTGTACAGTATTTCCTGTAAATCAAAGCATACATTTTTGTCATTTTGTACCTAACATTTTATTTCCTGTACTAGATTAGTGGCCAACAGGGGCTGAATGATGATGATGTCCAAATTAAAACTGACAGTTTTTCAAAAATTATTGACAGATTTTAACAAAAATTTGCCATGATGTTGTCTGTATTGTTATTTATAAAATCATATTATTTTTTGCTGTTTCTAACAAGTGTTGGCAGCCACCAAACAAAAGGTCACTTACGATAAGGGTGGGAAGTGCACTCTTGCTGACAGGTAGATTAGGTTTACTATGTATACGGTATACTTCTTTTTGTATGCAGCATATTTCAGGCAGAGTTCATTGTTAACTGGGAACAGACCAGGTATGGCCAGTTGTTGTTTTGGAGACTATGTTGAAGTCACTGGCAAACACAAATATGCTTTGCACCAATGCTGTGTCTGTCTTGGTTTGGCCACACAAGCTTGTTGTTTGCAAGAGCACATTTCCCTCAGTAAATTATATCTGTTTTCTCAGGAGAGTGGATCTGTGACACACTGCCAAATCATCATCATAAAAAAATACTGGCCAATTTTTGGTAAAGATGAGTCTTCCAGAAGGCAATAAGTGGCATGTTCACTGATTTTATCATTGATGCAGCATGACTGCATCCTCAAATTGGGTGATAACTTCTTCTGTCTCCATCTCTTCCTTGGTCACCATCACTTCATCAGTCCCCAAGCCCAACTGCTCTGCCTCAGGAAAAAATTGAACTGGAGACACTGCTCACACTTCATCCACTTTATCCTGGTCTGGTGGTCCTCCAACTGACAACACAGCCAATAGTGAACCCTGGCGTGTGTGGTAAAGACTGTAGCCTATATAAAGGTTTTGGGTGACCAGCCACCCACAAGCTCCGTCATGTGAGAATGCTTCTTTAATTGGTATGGGTGACATGCCACCCACAGTATCTGGCGAGGGTTATATGTTTTTATTATCTTCTCCTTTATTTACCACCAAAACACCCACAACATTTAATGGGGGCAACCACAAATTTGATATACAATGAAAACAGTCATATAATTTTAGTTACATATTATGAAAACTGAATGAGTTATGAAGATTTAAATGACAGTCCGGGTAATTTTTCACCCACAATCTCTGGAAAAGGTTAAACAAATATTATAAAAAATTTGGATGCATTTTCTCAGTTAAAGAAAAAAAAATGAAAAGAAATTTTTAAAAAAACACTAAAGCATGGCACAGGACCACTTACTTAAACTATGAGTGCATGCTTTTGTGTGACTCTCCCTGTCTGTTTCTTCATCATTGTGTGATATCATTTAGTGTGTGTGTGTGTGTGTGTGTGTGTGTGTGTGTGTGTGTGTGTGTGTGTGTGTGTGAGTGTGTGTGTGTGTGTGTGTGTGTGTGTGTGTGTGTGTGTGTGCGTGCGCGCGCGCGCGCGCGCGTGTGCGTGCATGTGCGTGTGTATGTTGTTACTGCTCACTGTCCATTCCTTATAATTCAATTTTAGTATTTGTTGTTCTTTGTAAGCAAAAATGTATTGCACGTTCTTCGTAAACAAAAGGTATATCCACAGCAACACATTATTTTGTTAACAGGGTATGATTTAAGCATGCCAATAACATGTTCAGTATTTCATCATTATGATTTTGAATTAACTTGTTGATTTAATCGTTGTGAATGTAAAAGAACATAACTATACATTACAATCCTTTTTTTTTAAACAAAAGGTAAAATTAATGAAAGACTTTTATTTCGGACTCTACCTTTTTATCAAATGCTCTGTTTGTTCAGTATGTTTGTGCTGTTACAGCAATATACATAACTGTGGAGCATTAGATACAATCACCAAAAGATATCATAAATGTGACTGTCACAACAATGTAATGTCTTGGCAATGCAGTGCTACTTTAATTGTATTCTGGCGGTTTTTTACTTGAATGTTCAAAGTCTTGCTGTGTTTGCCAGTAAGGAGGGAAGGGGAGGGAAGGAGAAAGCAAATCTTTACATTTAAATTACAGAAATTTCAAATACATTAGGAAAAAAAAACTAGACTGCTAAACTAAACTTCACTGAGTCTGACTGACTCGACAGTGACCCCCCCCCCCCCCCCTTACCCTCTGCCCCTACCCCAACTCCCACCCACCACCCTTCCTTATTGTCCAACCTCAGACTCTGTTCTCTCTCTCTCTCTCTCTCTCTTTTTTTTTTACCCCCCTAAACACGCTTTGCACACCGAGTATGACAGTAATGATCGGTGTTTCAATCAATGGTCATTATCAGAAGACAGTGCTTTCAAAGCCTCTGACCGTCTTGTACGTGCAGTTGTAACTGCCGTTTTGAATATCTGTCTCAAGCAGATGTTTTCATCTACGATTTTCTCTGTAATTGTGTAATGGAATCAGTAATCCGTTCAGAAATGCATGAATCGACATAAGTAAAGCCCATTACTGATCTGTTTTTCATAGTTTGTCTTGTACAAAAATATGATCGCTTCGAACGTTGCCAATGCGTGGGCCATTTCCGACCTGTTTAATCTTTACTAAGACCTGCTGAATTACGACAAAATAACTAAGCACTGGCATGGTATTAAGCAAAATAAAACAATCGACTCGTTTCATTAATGTTCTGGTTTTTGTTATTATATGAGTTATCTTACCAAGTGCGTCTTGCAATTCAACAGCGATTAGTGCGTTCGACTCGGTCATTGTTGGACCTTGGCTTCGTTCCACCATTGTTGAAATTGTGCACAGGGAGCAAATGTTTGCATTTGATACCTTCACTTTGATTGGCTTGCGCTTTTCAGTACTCAACCAATCACTTAGCTTGATACACCAATGAATGCAGGAGTGAACAGCCTAACTAGCGCATCGTAATGTGTTGTTGTTTTTTTTTTCAGTAGTTTTTAAGCAATGATGTTGGAAAGACGACACTTGTAAGAAGCCTCATAAAAACTTCGATTCAAACTCATTTAAACACGTCATACTAAAAAGAGACTGAAATAAAGCTGGAAACATGGTCTTGTATTCCGACCTATTTAAACGCCAATAAATGCAATGAACACATTGTATGTGTTGATTTTCGACACTGTGTTAACTCAACACTCGGCCAACTGCCGCCTGCTGCACATCGGGCTGTGTGATGCTCTTCGTTTTCGTGGGAACAAGAGGGTGTATTTGGAATAAAACAATGATCATATATTTCTGGCACACACAAATAAAAACACAGAGTTCAAAAAGAAACTCCATTCTTTATTCCCTACAATTTTCATTTGATTCTAAATGCGTTATTCATAGATACCACTATTGAAAATAAGCATATTTTTCACTCGGCTAAACTTTCCCGTTTGCTGCTGAAAGAGGGGCTGTTGGTACCTAATGTTATGCTCTTAATCACATTTTCCACAGACAAGATTTTCACTACAAGTAGCATTTATCTATGCAGTCATGAGCATTCTGTGTGGATGATACATCTGGAAGCAGCTGTTCTCTCATCAACTTTGACATAGGTTGTCATCCTTGCACAAACATTGTATATGTATGTGCTGAAAATAAGTTCAAGCTGTTACAAGGCTGCGTGCTAAAAATGTGTACATTTACTAATGTGAACAATGCTGAGCTTGTTTCATATGTTGTGCATATATGTGTTTTTACACAACACACTGATACAGCTTCCTCTGTCACATCTCTGCAGTGAAAAACGTGCTGTGGAAGTACACATCTGATGAAGGCTTTCTAATTCTGGTGTGATCTACACCAATGTCCCATGACAGCCTTCTTTTCAGTATGGGATCAATAGCAATGTCCCATGACAACCTTCTTTTCAGTATGGATCAATAGCAATGTCCCATGTAAGCTTTCTTCCGGGGTATGGATCAATATCAACATCCCATTTCAGCCTCCTTTTTGGGTATGGATCAATACCATGCCCTTATATTAGTCTTCTTGTATATCTCTTCAAAATGCACATCACAGTCTATGAATTTCTTTGTGTAAAAAAAAAAGAAGTGTTAAGCACATTTCAATTGCATATGTTCAAATTCCATTTGGATTTACCATTCACTTTCTTTTGAAATAATGTTTGTATGAAAATGGTACATTATCCTTGCTTGCACCATTCAGCTTTACATCAGCTTCAGCTTTTATAATTCATAATTTATAACATAACATTTTCAGATTTAACTTACTCTAGGCACTGCAGTTAGGTTTGAATTACTTTCAGAGAATACATATAGCATAATCTGTAACATTCTGAGAGTATTTCTCCTAAAAAAAAAAAAAAAATTCTTCATAGTTTACAAACAACCTCTTAAAAACATTAATCACACTGACAGTAACAACAGATTTCGATCAATAGATAATCCAGTTATTTCGTGTTTATGGTTAGAAAACATGACAAACCACGATAATGTCTCTTGAAACAAACTACAAGAGAAAACGTCAAAAAAATGGACCCAGACAACGTGCACTGACATCTTAAAGCTTTCTGGAGACACTGTATTTCTTTCTAACCTGAGTAGAGATGTTACAGAACAGATATCTGAAAGAAATTTAGTATTGAAAAACAAAACAAAATTGTATACATCAAGTTACAAGCAGAGCAGAACATCAAAACAACCCGTGTCCTGCTGCTAACATGCCAATTAAATTTCAGAGCTTAACTATCAGAAACACAATACACACAAAAAAAGCAAAGAAATATACCTCTACATTATGCCATGGGTTGGTGTGGTTGGCATCATAGATGAGGCAGTTGCCTCCATAGTCCTTCTCTGGTAATTCTTTTCCAAGCTGGTCATCAAAGTGCTTCAACAGCTGCCTGGCATCCTCAACATTCTGAGAGAAGCAGACACAAATGTAGAGTACAAATCTACCTGAATTAATTGTATTCTCTATCTGCTGTCAAACTGGGCAGTAACAAGAAAAAAGGTAACAGTAACAAACAAATCTGATAACAGTTAACGAGCAAGTAACAGACAAAGAAAACTCATGCTTGACACAGGAAAACAAGCACAAGTGACAAGGAAAACAGATAACAATCACAAAAAAAAGAAAAAGTGACAATGACAACAACATGAGTATACAATGACAATGGAAAACAGGAACACTGCAAAAGAAAACAGGTAACAGTGACAACAAACAAAAAAGTAAAGGTGACAAAAATTAGGCAACAATGACATGTAAAAGTACACGTAAAAGTGACACTTATTAATAAAACTGGTAACCGTGACACATAAGACAAAAATTCAAATAACAAAGAAAACCTTGTAACAGTGACAAATGACACAGGTAATAGTGAAAAAGACAGCAGATAGCAGCAGAGATAGTCAAAAGGGCAGAAACACCCACCACAACTGACGTGAAATGTTCACACTCAGAACGAAAACGACAAAACAAAACCCCAAAAAATGGGTCAGAGTCTCAAAGGTACATGATATCAGTGAACAGTACAAGATAACCTTCTTCCCATTTTCATGATTATTTCCTATCACAGTTCAGAAAGAGTGGCGTTCCCACCCCTACCCCCTCTCAGCCCTACTTTTTTTTCCCCTAATTGGAAGACCTGTCCACATTTCTGTCCAAAACACTTCCCATTAATTGTATTTTGAATGTATTTCTGACAAGACTTGTTTCACATACAGGCATTTGTACATGTCTACAGGTCAGGAGAAAACAAGGAAAAAAAATTCATATCTACAAAAGTAAATGATCACAGTGAATAAGAAAACCAGCAAAAGTGGCAACAATACCTGAAACAGCAGAAACACCATGCACAGCTCGTAGACAATGCTCAAACACAGAACAAGGCGCCAGAATGCTGAAACACACAATGAAATCAAACAATAGTGCTTACTTTTTCTTTGCTAGTTCACTAAAAAAAAAAAATATTTCATTCTTCTTCTTGGGGGACGGAAGGTGTTGAGAGTTTGGTCTCTTTTTCACAGTAGAGGCCTGAAAACATTTACTTTTTTCCCATGAACAGGAATGTTTACTACTTTCAAGACTTCTACATCATATCAGTCAATGCAGGCTCTGCCCCCTCCCCCCTTAACATTTTCAAGAAATCAAAGTACTGCACAACAACAAGCAGTTACAGAACATGATCCTTTTCACAAATAGTGAGGAGTGTAAATGACTGGTTATCTGCCTGCTTTTGATTATTGTCCTTTATATAATAATGATGCCTCACCTGGATGAGGGCGAATAAAGGGACCATCAGGTGTGTGGATGACTCCAAAGAGCAAGAACGCCAACACAACAGCCGTAAGACCTCTGACAACAGCAAACCATAGTGACATCACACATTTTCACAGGCACTGTGTTAGTATCACTTCTGTGTTTAGTACCATATTACATAAGGTAACTCACTAAAAAAAAAGGCTGTGGACGTGAAAAAGTTAACAGTACTACACTGAACCTGCCCTTTTACCTCATATACAGTATAATTTAATACATGCTGTGTGACATTATTTTACTAAGAATATAGCTAAAAGTTGCGATGTAACATTCTTCCTCAAAGATTTGGATTCAGACTTGCAGTGTACATCAGTCCACATAGACTATAACTCGGCAGCAAAAATGGAAGCCTGGTCACAGCCATTAATAAAAACTAAAGAGCATGAACGCAAAACAACACTTTCTCACCAGTCAAACAAACTTAACTGCTATGCAATAACTGCTGCAATATTTTGATCGGTATTTCAGCATCTAAACTGAAAAAAATATATACTGGTGAATTCCAACCCTGTTCAGAGTTTCAGTGTGACATTACTTTACACAATTAAGTATGATATCAATTTTTTTTTTAAATGATTCTAACTTGCAGGGTATATCATGCAAAACAAAATATGACCCAAACTAGCAGTTTGACAAACATAATCATTCACCTCTTGGCATTGTAGTCACGGTCCATAACACTCTCCTCCATCATTGCCACGTACACCAAGACAGCGCTAAAGACCACTAGCACTGAGATGGTGTGGGCATGCCTGACAAACACAACAGCAATAATTTAAATCAACACTAACAAGCACTAAGACAGCACTGAAAACCACCAGTTCTGTGCTGATGTACACAGACCTGAAACACAACACTGCAATAGCAATCAACTTCGATATGCACATTCTTTGGAAAACGCATTTGAAAGCGATCACCCTCAGAGAGGCAGTTTCTACAGAATGGCCTGCTCTTTTCATTTGTGGCATTGTTTCACATACTACATAGTTTGTATGCTTTTCCAGATGAGAACTAAGGACAGCACTCTGTTTCTCTTTAAATTCAACTGCACGGTTTTGTCCGCCAACATTTATGGCTTTCAACGAAGTTTTACTTTGAAACAAGTGCTACACAAAGTAATGCTTCACATCAATGGTGAGGACAAGTCAAAAGAAAAATATGATGGTAGAGATTTTACTTGAAATAATTTTGAGACCAACATTCGAGATGAAGAAAAGAAGGCAGGCTAACCACACTTTTTTTTGGCTTATCACCCAGTGCCCTGAACTTGAAAGGAAACTAGGTTTGAAGTGCGAGTTGTGTGTGTGTGTGTGTGTGTGTGTGTGTGTGTGTGTGTGTGTGTGTGTGTGTGTGTGTGTGTGTGTGTGTGTGTGTGTGTGTGTGTGTGTGTGTGTGTAATTCTAATTTGCTATGACAAAAAAGTGGTTATCACATAACATATTGAATTATGTTCTCACCAGCAATTAGTTATGTTATGTATGACAGACAAGCATTCATTCTGAAATTAGTGCAAGCACTCTTTGAACAACCCTTATTTGTCAGCACTTGGGTAAAAATTACTTTAGTTAAAAAAAAAAAAGAAAAAAAAAAAAGCAATATGGGTCCAACTCTTCAGTCAAAATTATAAGTGTCAAAATAAAAACACACAGCACTGAACATCATAAGAGTGTGATGGTATACAAAGGCCTGAAAACATAACACAATACAGCAATGAAGGTCATCAGCTTTGTGAGAGCGAAGGCATGTATCCTGAAAATTTAACACAGCATTCAACTATAATATTGAACTAGAAGATCATAAATCAGTGTTGTTGTAATGATTGTATGCATATACCCCTGAAAACATAACTCAGCTATAAAAATCAATACTGATGCACACAAAACGACAATGAAGACAGCAACATTATAATGATTTACGCCAGCCTCAATACCTAACAGATTTTGGGACAGGACTGTTATAAACGCAGCCCTAAGTTCCTCAGGAATCAAGAGGCATAAACAAAACACAGTTATAAACATAGGTCGATTAGAAACACAACAGAATTCACAAGAGCATTCATGAAAGCACAGATGTTTTCCACCAGAGGCAGCACTGGTAGGCATGGATTGAAAGAATGACTTCTTATGTTTTTTTTGTAGTAGAAAGGAAAACATGTAATGTCAATGTTCACATCAGTAAAAGTAAAAAGGTTGAATACTCCATAAAATTACATTACCCTATACAGAAAGTAATCAGTTCATGCACGGTAAGTTCACATAGTTCATGTTCAGGAAAAATTTACTACACTAATCTTGTTGAACAGGTCCTGGATCTGCAACATGGATCTGTGCCAAATTTTAACAGTTTTGATCCTGAGTCACTCTCCTCCTTTTTTCACCAGGCTTCTTTCAAAGTGGTTCTGAAGTTTTTGTGTCATCCTGCTAACCAACATTTCTGAAAACATAACTTTCTGGGCAGAGGTAATCCAGACCTGAGTCACAGGTGAATGTTTCCAGGAGGAATACATTCCAAAGAGACTCAAAGAATTTAGGGCAATGAGTATCATCAAATGCCCGCTGTGAAATGGCACAGGTAGAATGGTTGCACCACACATGTAACTTTGCCGGAGTACATACTTTACTGTCTGGTTTGAGAAGCTTTTTTTCCTTTTGTATTCTAGAGCATCTCACTGGTCAGATGGCCATGGAAAATACTAATCTGAACTGAACTACACTTGTAGAGTTCTTGCCAGCTATCTGATTTTCAAGTGGGGAATATTTGTGTCTCATAGTACTGGTCTAAACTGGCTCATGATGCCAGAAATAAGAAGCCTTTCATCCAACTTTTGGCTAATACCTAGTAATTGTCAAAATTTCAAACTGGCAGCATTACTAAAAAATAAATTATAAATGGAATTTATATGTTGAAAAATTTTTTCTTTATCTTGTTTAAAGTTGGACTGCTTTGAAATTACATTCAGAACAAGCAATACATCAAGATAAAGTATGCCTGAACAGCGAAGCAATGATCATGATTTTCTACTTTCTGTTTTCAAAACTTTGCCAGCATTACCATGTGAGCTAAGGTGGGATAACTGTGCCAGGGTGCTGTGGCTTTCAATGTTCCAGATCACTGGACTAATGAACGGAGGCAACATCTTTTTGATGAAGATATTGCCTTAGGCCCTTAAACAGATCTTCTGATATTTTGATAATGAATTAAAAAAGAAACAAAACAAACAAAAAAGGGGGCAAAACAGAACACTACAAAAATCAAATTAGACAACTTTCTAACATTCAATTATAGTAAGCAAAATAATGCGTAACATTTCTCTCTCTCTGGTTCCTTGTTTCGCACTCTGAGGATCAGCATTAGTGTGATTTCTGCATGAGCAACTGTTTTTAACACAACCACCAAGATAACTATCCTCATCTGATGAACCAAGAAGGAACTGGGTTCAGCACAATGTTATCTCCAATGAGAAAACCCTCTTCCAACCTGGCCATCTCAAGTAAGTATCTAACCCTGGACCTTGGAACAATAGTCTTACACCTTACACACTAAGCCGAACACACCTTTCAATTAAGTTTTAAAACCAAAGGAAGTAAACAAAGCAACACACACACACACACAAACAGAGAAAGACAGAGACAGATATAGAGAAAGACAAAGAGAGAGACAGACAGAGACAGAGAGGAGGGAAAGAGAGATGAAGAGAGAGAGAGAGAGAGAGACAGAGACAGAGACAGAGAGACAGAGACAGAGAGAGACTGAGATGAGATGAAAACATAGACAAATCAATATCAATGCTATACGTATACTGGTCACCTACCAGAAGAAAGTCATGGTTCCATCATCGTAGAAATCCTTCCTCTTGGCTTTGTCCGTCTCCCAGTCATGAGCTGTGGCACTGTGAATACGCAGCAATTTGTCTCTTGGCATCTTTTCTGTCTCTTCTCTCTGAACCGAGGCCATTCTGATGACCAGCACTCACACTCTACGTAGATGGCAGCACACACCCAAGGGTCACAAAAGCCTCTCCAAGTTCTGATGTCAATTCATATGGTTTAAAGTGTTTTTCTTTGATGGATTACCACTGAACTCACTGCCTTGATCTTCTCCTTGTTGTTCTGGAAGTAAAACATGCCAGAACAAACTAAGTCATCTCCTGTGTTGCACCTGTATCAAGCCAATATCTGTGTATAAAACCAAAACCAAAACTTTCCGTAGTATCATACTTAGTTCTTGATTTAAACTGGTGCAAGTATTCAAACAAGCAATGATGTATGTCAAAACCTGTCTAGAGATTCTGCTCTACTAGTCCAACAATAACAGCAAAGAAACAAAAAAACATGACACCTAAAAAAAACTTCCTCACAACATGAACCATTATAACTGATAACTATTAATAATTATGGTAAATAATATAATAAAAACAGATGTAAGTCCTGTAGTTCCTGACAAAGTCACAGACAATTACAGGAAATAACACTGCGCAACTCTAATTCATGTTTTATAAAGTTCTGAATTATTTTTGAAATGCAGCTTATATCTGTGTCCCTTCAATTACGATTTTCATGTAATATATATATATAAAAAAATTCTCCTTTTCGAGTGACATCACCACCACCACCACCCTCCCTTCCCTTCCCCCTTCTTTCTTGTACAATCTAACTTTTTTTATGCAGCAGACACACATTACTCAATTTTACTGTCACACAAAAGATCATAAATAAGCACTCACAATACATACACAAAAATACAAAACTTGCTTATGCATATTCATACATAGATTTACATGCACACATATGTCAGCACAATTCATCACTCCTCTTTAAACAGTGCCCTGAAAGGAGAAGATATTCTGGCAGAATCAAATAATCAAGAATCAAATAAATTGTTTTTGTATGTCATTACCAGCCCTGATATGGCCCTTTGCGGTCGGCTGGGCTATAAGCAACATTATCTTATCTTGTATGTCATTACATTCTGAGCTACTCCGAACAGAATTATTCTTCAAATTCAAGACACATACAGTTTTCACATTTTGCATGCAGATAAGTATAAAGTTGATTCCCAAATATTGAGCTATGTGGCAGTGCTAAGAAAGTTGAATGATCTGGTTTTCTACATCTGGAGATCAATCCTACAAATGGATAATCCAATCAAGTGGAAGAACCAATCATGGAGATCAAACCTGCATGTGGAAGAATGAATCAAGTGGAAGCACCAATCAATCTGCTGATTGAGATAATCAGATATACTGAATATTGACGTGTATATATATGCTACTGGGAGAATTTTAGGAAGAAACCTTTCTTGAAACCATCTGAGCTGAACATCCCTGGTATTGTGTAAACACTTAGAGAAAAATAAATATTCTTCCAGCTCAGCCCTGTGCAAGACTATTACAATTAGCAGCTGCAGTTGGTAAGGAGGCATTTCCATTATGAACCAAGTTCACCACATGATTTTCCTCAGGGCAACTGAATTATTTACCATCAGTGTGTGTGTGTGTGTGTGTGTGTGTGTGTGTGTGTGTGTGTGTGTGTGTGTGTGTGTGCAGGAGACAGTGTGTGCTTAAGTTGTGTGAGAGTGTGCACACACGCATGCATGTGACCCGTTGTCAGAATGCGTACGAACATACGCACACGCATATGAATGTTGCATGTGTATGAGCGTGTGTATATACAAATGCATGCATACATCCATGTATGTGCATCAGCATGTGTGTGTGTGTGTGTGTGTGTGTGTGTGTGTGTGTGTGTGTGTGTGTGTGTGTGTGTGTGAGTGGTTGATGAATGTGCAAAAACTTGGGGGGGGGGTGGGGAATGAGTGAGCAAAATCAGTGTCATATAATCTGTAACAATGTCAAGAGTTTTTAATGCAGCAAGATAATGAGGCCATGTTTTTCAGTTTAAAATAGTGTTCTCTTATTCAATTCTATATCGTTCCAAATTCCCCTATTCTGAACTTGTTAATTAAAACAACTAGTTCTTTGGTTCATGCTGTCAAGAGTTTTCCGCATTGAGCGTGTGTGTGTCACCAATGGATATTTTCTTCTCTTTGTGACCCTATTACAAGATGACTCCAAATGCACAAGCAAACTCTTTGCAAAAATTTTTGACAATATCTACTATACATGTGTCAAAGCACAAAAGTTTGGTCCTGAATTGTATCAACTGTCCTGAATAAACAATGGTTTCAACAGGTCAATAGTTTTATCACTACATGTACTGATGCAACACTTTTTTTTTTTTTTTTTTTTTTTTTTTTTTGCTGTCCCAACGTCTGCGCCACCTACGAGGCAGAGCACCCACGCCACTCATTCCGACACTGTCCACAGCCACAGCCCGGTGGGCCCCGCCACAGCCCCGGCCCGGCAATCCACAGTGAGCAGTCAATGTCAAGTCGTCAAGAGGCAACCCACCGGAGGAGACACTGCACTGCTGCCAAGTCACTTCAGTGGTGTTCAGTGGCGCCTGTTCTGATCTGACATACAGGACGCCACCTACTAAGCCCCCTACTGACGACAATAATTGCTTAGTCGCAGAGCCGGCGTGAGTGAGCTCTCCCTCCTGAGGGCGCCACCACGTCCGTCCAACAACAGCCCCCATGGACTCGCCGATACCGGTGGCCCAGACGGAACCAAACCAAGGCCACAGACGTGGAGAGGACATCGAAATTGAGGTCACCATGAGAGCAGGGCATGAAGGGCCACAGAATTTGAGACTTTTTTTTTATGCTGATCGATGAGAATGAGGATGATTAAGATGATGCTATGGATTTCCATTTCGGTCTGAGACTACATGACAGGGCTGTACTCTACGCTTCCTTTCATAATATATCCCAGCGTCAACCAGGCCTGAGAGATACAGACACCTGCAGTATTGGTCAGGAAATTTGAGCAACACTCTCAGAAACGCATCCATTAAGTGGATGAAACTCGACTGTGTGGTCCCAGTCTTCCCAACTGAGTCCGCAGCAAACTCAACTCTGGGTAGGAGCCGGTCGGGGCAGAAAAACCCACATGACTTCTGATGGGATTCGAACCCACGACCTCCCAGCCGGGAGTCCGCGACGCTAACCACTTCACCACGGCGGCTGGTCTGATGCAACACTTACTCTGGAAAAACATCATGACAGTTTATCTGATTTTCTGAAGCTCACTGTTCAGTAATTATACTACAAATTTTGCTAGGTGCATTTGCCCATAAGTGCCATCTAATAGTAATACTGACAAGACATATATGCTGGGCAGAACAGAAATGAAAAGCAAATTCCACCGACTGAGGATGGTTCTTGAACTTGCTGACTCACATCTGATTATTACAGCATATGGTGAACATCGCAAAGCAACATGAAAATAGATGCAAAAGCAAAACAAATTATAATATTGTCAGTTATGTGAGGCAAGTGAACAAAAGTGACAGATGAAACAACAAAGAGAGGGCTGAGAAGAGGAAGTTCTGTCTAACACTTTCGTCTAGCTGAGCCAAACCAGTAATGACTTCAGGGGAAAACCTAACTGGCACAGCCTCAGTTTTCATTGGCACATCTCAGGTAGGAAGCAAAAGCTATCTCAACATTTTCCCTTAAATCAACCACCACCACCACCACCACCACCAACCAACAAGCCAACCAAACTACTAATCAAACAAACAAAATTCTGCCTTTTTCTATAAGAAGTGGAGATGGTTCTCAAGCAGTCTGAATGTTACACTGTTTTTTTTTGTTTTGTTTTTTTTTTTTTTACAAAATCCTAGAGTATTTACAAAATTATTGTATAAGTACTATGATATCAGCATGTACCACATAATCACACCTATCAATTTACATGAACCAATTCACTTTTTTAACCTTAAAGAGAAACTGATGATACAGTGATAGCTACTTTTGAAAAAAAAAAAATCAACTGAAGATTTACTTGAGGTTAAAACTATAATACATGACTGACCACTGTGCTGGATCATGAGAACAAACTTAGTACCAGAGCATGAGCACTCAGCCAGTCAAAAATCTATCTCACTGCTGATACACATGAAGTGTAGCCCCTAAAACACCATGATAGAATTCATTTTATAACGTCCTCTCATACTTTACCCTTTACCCCCTTCTGATAATCATGTGTGTGTGTGTGTGTGTGTGTGTGTGTGTGTGTGTGTGTGTGTGTGTGTGTGTGTAAAAAGTGTGTGGTGTTATGTGATATGGAGTGAGTCAGTCAGTCTGTCAACGTGAGTTTGTGTGTATAATATGTGTGTGTGTGTGTGTGTGTGTGTGTGTGTGTGTGTGTGTGTGTGTGTGTGTGTGTAAGAGAGACAGACTGACTGGGAGAGACAGAGAAAGACAGAGAGAGAGAAGAGACTGAAGAGAGAGAGAGAGAGAGAGAGAGAGAGAGAGAGAGAGAGAGAGTGCGTGCAAACAAGCTTGTGAGTGTGCCTGTGTGTCTGAGTGTCCAGTGTGCATGTGTGATAAAAGTTCCAAACAGGCAGTATAAATCACCATTTCTGAACTACAACAGAGCCATACATTTTATCTGACCATGGTGTATATATATATAATTTTATTTTCAACCAAAGGCACCTTATTATATGGTTAAGTGTGTTTTCACACACTGCTATGACGGCCAACTTGCACCTGTATTAAATGACTAGCAATCATAGTCAGGGTTTGTCTACACAGAGAGAAGCATTGATCATTCAGTGTGTGCATAAATCCAGCACACCGAACAAAGCATGTTTCAAGTGTAAGTGCTCAGACAGACAGATGAACTCACTTACAAGATCTAGAAGGTCAGGCATGATCTGAAAACTGCAGTTTTATATGCTGTAAAGTCGAACTTTAAGTTCTTATTCCTAAAGGTCTTATTTATGGATTAAACAGATTTTTCCCCTTAAAAATAAAAGAATAAGCTGTATACTTAGATGCACCACATAGTCCAAAATTTACAGCAAATCATTTGCAATTTCTTCACACTCTAGTGCATTACCAGTATTGAATTTTACAGAGAGAGAGAGACGGGGGTGGGGTGGACAGAGAAATTGCATTGGTCTATAATGATATAGTACATTGCTAATTTATTAAACTGTATTGCCTTCATCATCTTTAAAAAAAAAAAAAAAAATCCTCCTCAGGTTGCTAAAATTTCATATACTTCAGTTAAAACTTTACAATAATCCTGAACTGTGCTAACGTTTCTTATCACCAGCAAACGCAACTGCAGTTCACAGCTGATAAAACACCTTTAAAAGTGAATGACAACAGACACTAAGTCCCAAGTGTGAATAGCTGGCTGAAATTTGACAGGACTAGACAGGGGAAAGAGGGCAGAGGTTTGGGACAAAGAGAGGTGGTGGAGGCACAGTGGGGGCTATTGAATTTTTTTCCCCTGGTAACACTAACCGTAAACACTAAGTCACACCTGTGGGCTGAAACAGCAAGTAAAATCTGTGAGGGGATCACTGCTCATCACAACCAATTTCCCTGCTTACACTAGGTATCATTCTACCAGGTAGAGCATACCCTTTCCTCAGTTTAGCAACTTTGCTGAAAAATATGATACACACAGTGCAAATAATCCACATTGCTTTGGTGATTTCTCACACACAGAAACATGTTAAAGTCTAACAACAAAAAAAGTGGCGCATTATATCATTTCCTTTGTCACTATCTTTTCATTTTAAAAAAAATCAATAAACAATGTATTTACAAATAAGTTCATCTATTAAAAACAGAGAGGAAGGAGTAAAGTAATCCATAACTTGTTATGGCAGTGAATGTAGGTTAAGAAGTCTACATCAATCTTGTTATGTAGTGAACATATGTAGGTTAAAAAAATCTATATCAATCTGACACTTATTTCAAATTTGTAGGAAATAGAATTTCAATTGCTAATAGTACCATAGTGGTACAGGCATATATCAACGTAAAATCAATGCTACAGGTTTGTTTAACCCATTAACCCAGTTAATGTGTGCTTCTGATTGTACACCTGTGAATACAACTATGCATTAGCTTCAGGCACACTGTGTTTACTTCTGCCCTCTTCACTTGGGCAATAAATTCAATGACATGCTGTGTCTGGACTGAACTTCTGGGAAAACTGTTGGCAAACTTTAAACTTATTCAGTTTATTTCAGAACATGGACAACAAATTCAAGTTTATTTTAGAACATGGACAACAAATTCAAAATGAAAATTCAACTATGCCAATTCACATAACAATTCCCTTCCTCTATTTTTATTCATCAAATATTCTCAGCCTACACAATACACGAAAAACGTATCGTTATTCTTCGATCTAATCCACTAACACGCTTACCTACTAACCGAGTCTGCTGTCTAGGCAAGTGTAACATTGATCGAACGAAGCGACTTGTAGTTGTTAAGTTCAGCACTACGATAACCGTGATCCACTCAGTTACAGATGTAATCATGGGTATCATACAGATACAGGTGAAATTAAATAATACGCATACATTACATTTCTACGATGTAGTAAAACAGTGTACCATGGGCTGCGTTGTTGTTCCAACGTGAATCAGCTTTATCACCACACAGATTTGGGGATATCAGCCGATCACAATCACGCAACACTTTCTCTACGAATTCGTTAAATACAGCAGTAGTTTCGCATTATTTTTCTCTTACAAACAGGTCACATCTTTTTGACCAAAAACAAGACTAACTTGTAAATCATATTAAGCCATTTACTTCTTGTGTGTTTTTGTAAGATATTCTCACATATGTCAATTTTCTCCCATAGTTTTCCTCTGTTTCTAGTTTCGAATCTCGGAGGGAGAACCGGAAGGAGCAGAATCCCCCAACGAGAACAAGACAACAGCAGAAGGGGAACTGTGTGTTCAAATCAACAAAAAATATATAAATAGTTTTTATTTCCGTGTACTTTCGTGTAAGTGAAGGCACCTACGTAACAAAGGAACAATGATTAAGCTGTTTTCCCTTAAACAACAAAAGAAAGACGGCGATTCGGCACCGGAGAGGGGAAAGAAGGCATCAGCTGCTCAACTAAGAATCCAAAAAGGTTTGATACTGAGACTGGAAAGAATAATTTGGGGGAAAGAAAAGAGTATGGGATTCAAAGTTTATTTTTATCCTGAAAATCAGGCAGTATCCATATTTACCCCCGTAAGAGAAGATGATACGTTGACAGAAAGAAGTTAACGACTAGTGACGCAATGAAGCTCGACGAAAGATTCAGTCTTAAAAGCTTCTTGCCTCTACTCATTACCTTCTTTTATGGGACAAATGTGGACATTACCTTAACTGAAGGAAGTATGAAAAGACAGACCTACAAAACAGTGTACATCAAATAAACATAGACATCTTCGTGAAAAGATCGAGGAGGTTGTGAAAAGGAAATAGGCAGAAGCCCAGGAGTAGCATAGATGAAAGAGCAAAAAAAAAAAAAAAAAAAAGAAAATATACTGATTGGGGTGAGGGAAAGTGAGAAGGAAACACAGACAGAAAGGGACAAAGAGGATGTTGCGGTTCAGGGATGTACTGGACAAATTGGCCCATACGTGACTGAAACTGAAACCCTTGACATGACAACTTTTTTTTTTTTTTTTTTTTTGCTGTCCCAACCTCTGCACCGCCTCAGAAGCAGTGCACCCACGCCTCTCAATCCACAGGGAGCAGTCAATGTCAAGCCGTCAAGAGGCAACCCACCAGAGGAGACACACTGCACTACTGCAGAGTCACTTCGGTGGTGTTCAGTGGCGCCTGTTCTGATCTAACATACGCAGGACACCACCTACTAAGCCCCCTACTGACGACAATAATTGCTTAGTCGCGGAGCCGGGCGTGAGTGAGCTCTCCCTCCGGAGGGCGCCACCATGTCCGTCCAACGACAGCCCCCATGGACCCGCCGATACCGGTGACCCCAACGGAACCAAACCAAGGCCACAGACGCGGAAAGGACATCGAAACTGAGGTCACCATGAGAGCAGGGCATGAAGGGCCACAGAATTTGAGACTTTTTTTTTTTTAAATGCTGATCGATGAGAATGAGGATGATTAAGATGATGCTACGGATTTCCATTTCGGTCTGAGACTACATGGCAGGGCTGTACTCTACGCTTCCTTTCATAATATATCCTGGCGTCAACCAGGCCCGAGAGATACAGACACCTGCAGTGTTGGTCAGGAAATTTGAGCAACACTCTCAGAAAACGCATCCATTAAGTGGATGAAACTCGACTGTGTGGTCCCCAGTCGTCCCAACTGAGCCCGTGGCAAACTCAACTCTGGGTAGGAGCCGGTCGGGGCAGAAAAAACCCACATGACTCTGATGGGATTCGAACCCACGACCTCCCAGCTGGGAGTCCGCGATGCTAACCACTTCGCCACGGCGGCTGGTCTTGACATGACAACTTGACAAGACTGGAATGTCAGTAAATCAGACCAAGGCTTGTGAAATTCAGAGTAAAAAATGTAGAGACTAAAGCCAAAATACTATAAAACTACTGTAAACTGAACGAGGATGAGAGTAGACAAGGAGACTATACGATATCCAACTCCAGAGGCAAAAACACAAAAGAGCCAAAGCAGATTTTTTTAAAAAGGCAGCATTGCAGTGTGGAAAACTTACCTTGATATCTAGAATGGGAAAACTATTAGAAAGGTGAACACAGCTGATGAAAGGCGTTGATATTCCCCTTAATAAAAGACTGGATGGGCAGCAATACCTGTTTATGAGGCTGCAGATTGACTTAACACCACGCAGGATAAGTATTTAAATAGTTTTAAAGTCTTGGATTTTCAGTACTCTTCTGCTACTTGTACAAATGTAGATAATTAAGCATTGTTGCAAGTATGACTGAATTTAACATTTGTTTTTTTTACTCTTTTAGAAGTACAAAGCCAGTGTGTGGATTGGCTTTTTTTATTCAAGATAGCTTAATGCCCAGCCAGTAAATCTTGTTTCAGGTAAACAGCTCTCTGTGAGCTATTAACCTTTAGACTGCTGCAATTCCGTTCCGGAATGGTGGATAATTTATACCTGTGTCACTGTCATGATCGTCATTTGGGAACAGTTGCTAATCATTTCGGCCTCATGCAAGTTCGGATGATGCTGGGGAAGTGTAACTATGATAGATTCAGAATCACGAAGGTCCAAAGAACCTGAAAATGTCTGGGAAACCCTCTTTCGACACCCGGCAATGACTTTTTCAAGCAATCAAAGTGGGTGACTGCAGTGACAAAGAACTCATTATCTATGCGAAGCAAGCAGAATGGCAACGGGGCAAACATACATGCCTACCCCTACGGAATTTCCATATTTTCTATGGCAATTACAAAAAAACGAAGTAGCTACAGCAATTATGAAAATTTATATTTCGTTACAGTAAAAAGATTTTTCAACAAAATTTACTTGAAATGATCGCAAGTTGAAGCAGACGATGCATTTGAAAGCAGAAGCAGAACACTGAATGGTAAAAGGGACGTAAAGCCCCGTCTTCATTAAGCAGACGAATAGCGTATGTTTCCAACGGCTTCTGCTATAGAGGGACGTTAAACTCAGTTATTCAAGCAAACGATGCTTTTGAAAGCGGAAGTACTAAACCGGATATCGCAAGTATTGAAGTTTTGAGAAGCATGGCATTTAATACAAAGCATAAGCGAATGGATGTGCCAACTGGTGATGCCGATGAACCTGCATCAAAAAAGCGTCAGCCGTCACAGAAGTTCCTGGACAAATACAGTGGCAAATTTCCCTTCATTGTGAAATTGGACTCTGTTGATTCAAAAGCAAAGTGCATGATTTGTGACAGCGCATTTTGTGTAATTAAAACATGGCAGTAAAGTTTTGTCTTATTCTATGCATAGGTTGAGCTGATTATGACACCCTGACCAACTCTTTCCACAGACTGTTTCAAAAGAAAAAAAATGAGTGCTACTGATTTTGAGAAATTCGAAATCAGTGCTACTGAAATTCATTTTTAGGGGTAGGCATGTATGGGCCAAGCATGAGTGGTAGCAGTGCAAAACATCCACAATTGATGAAGTTAGCTGAAGCTCAGTGTGAATTAGAGCAGCTGCTTGAAGAGGATAGTGGTGCTGAACTTTAATCAGATGATTCTGTCAAAGATGAAGGTGCAGACGAGGATTTTCAGCCACAAATGATCAACATAGAAGACAAAATTGACTTCGACTTAAAGCTGGACAGTGTTGCTGAAGTGAGTAATGACTCATCAGATAGTGCGGCCAGCGAAGCTGAAACTGAACACAGACCAGTCAGTGCAAGGGGGAGGGCTAGGGACAGGGAGAGTGTAAGTGGTAGACGCGGCATGGTGAGACACAGCAGATCAAGTGGTGAAAGGAGAAGGGGGTTTAGCAGGGGATGTGGTGGTGTGTTTGTCAATGTTGACAGTCAGTCAGCTGATGGGTTTTCAGCCAACTTTACCTGGTTTTGTAGGAAATCTTGGTCTGTAAGAACCACTCAATGGGACAAATGTACAGATTTTTTTTTCTTCTCTTTTTATCACATACGTTTTAGTGCAATAATTAGTCACAGAATAAAACATATGCACAACAAACAGTCAAGCAGATGCAGGCAAGGCCACAGCAAATAAAGTGAATACTCTGGATTTGCTATATATATGGAAAGAGAGCAACATGCTACTACTAGACATAAAGCAGTTCTTGGGTCTCCCACTACTCATGGGCATCATTAAAAAAACCCCATCAACAGTCATAATGGTCAAAACATCCGCTGCTGAGTAACATATTTCCTTTGGTAATGGCTAGAAGCAGGTGCATGTGTGTGTGTGTGTGTGTGTGTGTGTGTGTGTGTGTGTGTGTGTGTTATCCCATGTTTTGAAATCTGGCACACCGCTGTGCTTCTAGTTCCTCACCAGAGAAGCATTATGCATCATATCAGTAATTTTTTTTTTTTTTTTTTCTTATTTTATTTTTTTTAACTGGATTTTCTACTTAGTCAAGATCCTGTATATTCTTACATAGGACTTTGTGAAAAATAGACTACTAATACTATTATTCTTTTTTTATTTTAAGAAAACACTTTCAGAGACTGTTTTCAGTGTAGATACTTACTGTGGTCATCGTTTTGAAAGCCGATTTTACAGTTTAGTAAAGAAAACTGCCAAGTTTCAGTGTGTTTCTGCATAGGACTTCGTGAAATAAGGACTGTGCTGATGTTTTATTTCCATGATCAACCTTCACAGACTCTTTGTGGTGTGAAGTACTATTTCCCTGAAGAAAGTGGATCTTATGGTTCTTTCAAAAAAGGCAATATTTTCATATGAAGCAAGAGTAGGCTAAGCTATTTTATTATGTTTATGTTATTCTAACATTGTGTTTGTTCAACTGACACATTTCTGCGCACAAGTTACAAACTGTACTTATCTAGCAACAACAAATAATTGGTAAGTAAAATGGAAAATATGTTCTGTGTTTTCAAATGTTTTAGTTTTCAAAGAATTCTGCTGGGTCACAAACTCATAGAAAAAACAATAAGACATCTTTTCCTGTATTGTCATTCATTTTCCTTTCAGAATATATGTACTTTTATGTATGTTAGTTCACATTTGAGCCCACAATATGTTTTAGCAACTGCCTGATTTTCCGAAAATCCCTTGACAAATGAGGTCAGGTGTATGGCTAAATTCCATGGCAGGCTAAGGTGAAAGATTCAGGAAAGATTACCATTTTTTTTTTGAGTGATATGAGTCCCAGCCGTTCTGATGAAAATCACGACAAACTGAATTACTAAAATAAGTAGTATACAAAGGTTTGACAATATTTACACAGTGGGTGACTTCAGTTTCCAGATATAGAGAGTGGACAACTAGCTGTTCCAACAGAAAATATGATAACTTTGTGAACGTGAACACTGTTAAAGGTGTCTATGCATATTTTTTCCCGTGGACTCCAGACACCCATGTGGAGATCAAAAGAGGGCAGAAACCTACATCTAGTGACTTTGTTAATACTTGTTACTATGGAGAACTTAAATTTTAGATCTAGAACATCATAGCCATATTGGAAAGAGCGATCAGGCTGTTCTGAACTTTTTTTTTTAAACGAAATAGATATGAAATGAGGCAGTGAACAGTAAATGATAAACAGTAACCTAGTAGGGTAACTCTTGCTCCTACAAGAAAACATAACTGCAAAGGAATGCTTCTTATGAGACCGAATCGCCTAGCAGACATGACAGCACAGAGCACACAGAACAAACAAGGAAACATCCTAAAAAAGGATGCTCCAAGCTTGCCCATATACCCCATACTAAACACAAAAACACAGCAACAAGAACTGGAGAAATTAATAAATAAAAAAAAAGACTTTTATTCAAGATTGGCACAGCCTTTTAAACTTGAATAAAGTCAGACAAATACAGAGACAGACAGAAACAAATGCAAATAACCTTGATTTAATTCAAATGAAATTAAGTATGAAATGAGGCAGGGAACAGCAAATAATAAACAATAAACAAGTAGGAGCATTCTTTTTTTGAGATCTTTCCTTTTATCAGAATCCTAGTGACAATTTTTGTCATGAGACTCACAGAAAGCACACAGTGCTTGCAGCCTTGTTGTTTTATGACTTACCTTCCATAGTGTTGATATTAAGACTTGTTTGCAAGCAGGATTCTTTCCATTGTTTGCAAACGTGATTTTTAGATTAAGTGTTCCTGCTGTTACTATAGAAATTGACAGTGGATTCTACGGATCAATTTATCCTGTTTGCAAGGTTAAAAAGAACAAAAATGTGCTGGTTAGTTTTGACAGAAGTTTACTCAATTTCTTTCTCTGCCATATTCACATGTACCACCTCAAGAGAAAGATAACCTGTCAGTGGAAAGAGGCTCAGCGACTAATTCAGAAAACTCCTGTCTGGCAGTAGATTTTCTCTGACAAAGTTGAATGTAGTTATGGCCTTTTTTTTTTTAATAACCGTTTTTACAGTGGGTGAAGATGGAAAGTCAAGGTAAAGACAACAATGTCAGGTTATGGTGATTCTTTGATTTTATTTTTCAGTATTCAGTTGAGTCACATTGATACAAAAGACTGTTAGCATAGATCTGATAGGTGAACAAAACTGTGGACTTCATCTGAACGTGCATCATTGTTCCTAAGTCATTGAAACAGACGACCCCCAAAGCCCATCTCTGTCCCATTCTGGAATAGGCATGTCCTGTGGATCCCTCAGGAAAAGACAGCTTACAAGGGAAAGTGCAGCATTGAATAGGTCTCCCGTAATTCAGACCAACTTCCTATGTTGAGGGGATGCTTATGGATTTGAAGAAGCTGGCTTGCAGCAAGTTGTATAAGGAGGAGAAGAGTCAGGCTGATTGCTTTCGAGAAGTGTTTTTTCTGCCGTCAGTGACAAGCATGTCCCAACACGTGTTCTCTGCACAGTCTCTGCCAGTCTCCACTGCATTCCTGCAGTGTTTCCATTTTCTAGGACTTTTTACAGGCTGAAGAGCGCGTCTTTGGAGAACTTCTTTGATGGGACAGCCTGCTTGTAGTGTAAACATGGACCTTGTACCATCCTTTTCTGTTTGTCTCTTTCACTACAGGTGAGATAGGAAAGAGAGGATTTTTTTTTTATTGTTGGAAAACACATAGAAAGCAAGAACTTGAGGGCTTGGGCACAGTATTAGGCTGAGTCTCTGTTCAGAATTGGTGGTTGTAAAGCATTGTGTCTTTCACTGTCTGTGTGCCCACTTACATCACAGGTGCTTTCTCAAATAGGTCAGAACTGTCTGAAGCTTCACCATCACCCCAACTCCCTCTCCCTCCCTTTCCGTTTCCTTCTGACTGAACTAGAACCCCAGTAGTATATATCAGATTTGATGAAGAGTAGAATGCAAGCTCAGTTGTTAATGCTATGTTTTCTTCTAGCAGTGTAATGAACATGATGTGATCTTGACCTTTGACTTACACAACTTAAAAAGGGGGCTGGTGGAAGACTAAGCCAGACTGGTATCAGCCATGCTGTATATTAGAGAGAGAGAGAGAAATGGAAAATCAAAATCACAGGTCAAGATTAAGACATGGCATAACGGAGAAAGCATGTAAGTATGAGAGATTTTGGAGTCTTGCATCCAGTCACATTTGAATTTGGTACAGAGATTGCTCAAAATGAGAGCTTCAGTTAGTGAGGGCATCAATCTTATTAATGTTAAAAAAAACAACCACCAAAAACCAAGTCAAAAACATGACATGATTGATAGGTTTTGGGATGAGACTGGATTTGAATATTGATACCTGGACAGTCTTATGAAGTTCTGAACAGTAATTGCCCATAGACAGTTATAACTTTGTGTGAAGTCAAAGACATTGGCAAACTAAGGTCAAGACATGTTTCTGTCCAAAATACATTCAGGTTCTATTGCAAACTGTGCCTTACATTACATTACCATGCATTTTTCTGTCCCTTAAAAAATCAACTTTTTTTTTTCATGTGACATGTAATGACCCATGTTTTGAGTTTTGACAGCCTTGCCTCCCATTGTACTTTTCAGACATCAATGAGCTGAACCTTCCAAAGACATGTCAGGTGGAGTTTCCTGATCAGGATGACCTCCTCAACTTCAAACTGGTTATTTGTCCAGATGAGGTTGGTCTTGCCTTTTTTTTTTCTTTGTGTGTTGCATTATGTTCCATATGTTTGCCAGTGTTGTCAGTAATATTAAGCGTAGGGGTGGTAGTTTTATTCCCTATGAATAGAGTTATAAAAGGTTTATCTCACACTAGTAAATATAAATGTGGGACAGAATTTCGAATCATCTTGGTCTTTCTCCAAAGATCAGTTGCTTAGTTAGCTGAAGGGGTGTTGCAATAGGCACTACCTTCAGCCATCTAAAGTATGCGTTCAGCCAGACCAGTCTGCTCCATTCAGTTAACTCTTAAAACAAAAGTGAAATATGAGGAACATGATATCACGCTATAGGGAAGGACAGATGTTCGTTCCTTGGCACTGCAGTCAGATTCAAATACAGGAATGGTTGAAATTGTCACAACTGAGAGTGAGCAGAAGAAATAGTTGAAACACTGTGCACTACATTAACATGGAATGAATCAGAGAGGCTTTTAAAAAATTGTTAATTTGAATGATTAAAAACGATTCCATGGGATGTTTCATTTTGAGACAACATGACGGTGGGTTTTGTGTGTGTGTAAGTCTGTCTCTTTTCAGAATAAAATATTCTGGTGCCCCTGAGACCCAGGAATTACTCAGACCTGCTGTGTTTTCAGGAACTTAAGAAGTAACTGCTGCATTCTCAAAGAGTTGTCAATGAAGTGGACAACACTGGGTTACTGGGGTCATCCTGTTTAGCCCACCAGTACACCAAATTTACAAGATGTAATCAGTTCCTTTGTAAGCCCTTAGAACACCTGTTAATATGCCATGTCACACTGAATTAACAAGCCTGTGTCACATCCAGTGTGGATGGTGCACCAAATTCCTAAGCCAGTAGCACACCCACTTACATGACACCTTGAGTTTTGAAGTCCATAGCACTCCCAAGAGGTTACCTGTGTGCTGTTCCTTTTGAGCAGTTCACTGCCCTCCTCGACAAATATTTCCGCTAACCAGATAATTTCCCTTGCACTGATAAGGAAGGTCGCTGAAGGCTGGGGCTGTGCTGGTTGGGTGTATTCTGGGGGCCACTATGGTTTGTACCTAAACCCATAGCATTCCGCATGTAAATGATACTGTCAGTTCCTATCTGTGCCCATAGCATTCACAATGAGGATGACACGGTGACTTTCCATCTAATCTCTATCATTGCTAAGGTGGGAGACATTGTGAGTTACCTATGCATACAACTCACCTTGTGCTGATGACATTGTTCAAGAAGTATGTCCTATTGTCTAAGACCATAGAATAGCCTATGTGGAAGATACTCCGTATGTCTTTTAAAGCCCAACGCACAACCAATGTGGATGATATTCTGTATGTGTTCCTGCAACATATCTGATGTGGACGATGATATGTATGTCTTCCTTAGTTCCTATGTAAGACATGGCACAGTCAGCATGTGTTCTGTTGGTTGTGTCTTCCTGTCTAAGCCCATAGCAGTCAAAGACCATAGTACACTCAGTATAGATGACACTCTGTATGTTGTCCTAACTCCATAGCACACCCTTGTGGATGACTTAGAGAGCTCCTGTCTAAGCCCATAGCACATCCAGTGTGGATGACGTGGTTAGCTCCTGGCCTGTTCACTACCCAGTGTTGATTATGCTGTTTGTTCCTGTTTCAACCCGTAGCTCTTCCAGTGTGGATGACACAGTTAGTTCCTGGCTTGTTCACTTCCCAGTGTTGATCATGCTGTTTGTTCCCATTTCAACCCATAGCTCTTCCAGTGTGAATGACACTGAGTGCCCATCACAGCCCATGGCATGCCTATTCTGGATGACACAAAAACTTCTGTCCAGAAATGATACAAATTTTCAGGTCTCTTGGATGTTTTATACACATTGGCTTTTTTCCTGTGATGACAACAATTATGATGGCATAAGAAGACAAACTTATTTTGGGCCAGGGAAGAAGTTCATATAAAGCGCTTTTTAATTACACATACTGTACTGTACTGTGGCTCACTAATATATGAGCTGCAGTAAGTATGTTAGAATTAAACATAATTTTACAAGAAAATTTTCCTTTAAAAAAAGTGAACTACATTGAACTGAAGGCCACAGAAAAAGGTACTGTTCATGTAATCCTCGCATGTTTGTCTGCGATTTTAAGATGAAAACAGAATGTATAGAAATGAATGGATAAGCTTTAGATGTAGTCTTGTTGTCATGTTGTCACCTTAAGTTTTCAGGGTTGCAGTCAGTATGTATGGAAAAGGATGGGTAATTTCTTGATGCAGTCTGTCAGCTAACTTGTCTCCAATTAAGATGGTGAAATACAAATGAATGGAAACAAATCAGTGAGCTGTTGATCCACAGTTACTGCACTAATTAGTCAGTTGTCAGAAAACTAGTTGATCGCATGTTGATTCAGTCTTTTTCTTTCTGTTGAACAGGGTTATTACAGGGGCGGTCGCTTCGTGTTTAGCTTCAAGGTAGGACAGGGTTATCCTCACGATCCTCCCAAAGTCAAGTGTGAGACAATGGTGTATCATCCTAACATTGACTTGGAGGGAAACGTCTGTCTCAACATTCTGAGGTTGGTATATTGTGGTTTCCTTGTCTACAGTTCTGTGTCTTACCAACCTAAGGTCTGCATGCATGTGCAGAATCCCATGTGGCAGAATACTCCAAGGTCTGTCCAGTGTGTCTTCACTGTCTTGAGCTCTGTCTGAAGATCCTGACGTCGGTCTGTTGTTCCCTGTCCATAGTTCTTTTGCTTTTTCAAGATCCTAAAATATGTCCACTGTTCCTTATACATAATTCTGTGTCTCAGGATCCTAAGATGAGTTCATTGACATTCTGTCCCATAGTTCTTTTCCAGTTTAATTAAAGATCTTGAGGTTGTTAACAATGACATCCTTGTGCATAGTTCTCTGTTTTAGCATTTTATGGTCTGCTGTAACTGTAGGTGAATGTAAGTCTTGACTAATTGCGAAGAAAAAGTCACAGGATCCTTGAAGTATTGTTTTGCACCATACAGCCTGAGAAACGTAATGTAATATAATGTAAAAGGATATTTATAGAGCGCTTTACCTCGCAAGAGCCCAAAGCGTGTATTACAGAAAAACATGATAAAATTCTAATTCTAATTCAAAGCGCGCACACGCACACACACACACACACACACATACACACACACACACCCGAAACAACTCACACATGCAGACAGACTTGCGTGCGCGTTCAACACTAGCAAACATGCACACAGTGGTAAGTGGATATCATTGATCAGTCTGAGGGAAAAGGTGTGTCTTTAGGGAGGTTTTAAAAGTCCCTAAAAGAAATGAAAAATGACCTTAAAATGAAAGTAAAGTCAACTTTATTTGTTTGATACCCTTTTGATATACTCTTTCTATTGGTTTCTTTTGAGCAGGTTTATTACAGGGGCTGTTGCTTTGTGAGAAAAAATACACAATCAGAAATGCAATCTGCAGTGGGGCTGCTGCCCATTGCATGTGCCCCTGCTGCCAGTTGGGTGCCTTTTCAGGGCATATACAGAGAAGAGATTCTGATTTGGATACCAAATTAGAGTAGAAGAGAACCGTGCAAAATGATTCAGAGCGCATTCTTTTTTTTTTTTGAGGGAAAGATCAAACTTTTTTTAAACAAAGCCGTACTTTCAGAAAGCAACACACCAAGAAGTGGCCTTTCACAAAACCAACAGGGAAAAGTTAGACTTACGCCTTTTAGGGAAAATGTGTGGAGACTGACAAACATAGGAAAGAGATGGCGGTCTTTAAGAAGTGGAGGCAAAATCCAATAATGTCCAGATTTTGTGGAGAAGCATTAGCATCAGGTAAATCCAGCGTAGATTCTGATGTTTGGTTCTGCTGAAGGTAACCAAGATGCTCTGCTTGATGATGGATTGAAATTTGCTGATGGTGTTTTCTTTTGTTCAGGTGAGTTATCAACAATTTGATGATGATAATTTCAAAAAGGTTTTCTGTTATGTTGTTGAAAGACGTAGTGTTTCCCTTGTTTTGGTGATGAGGCTTCTGTTTGCAGAAAGACTGCATCTTGCAAAAAAAAAAAAAAAAAAGAAAACATGTTTTGGTACTTAGTAACATGCTATTTCAAAATACTAGGTGATCAAATCAAGGATGTTTTGATTTATTGAAATCATCTTTTCACAACTGCAAAGGGATTTCATAGCAAGGCACATTTTCTTCTGGAAAAGAAAAAAAAGTTGGTTTCTGACAGTTGCTGCCAAGTTGTTAGACATTTGACTTTCTTTCTTTAGGATGAACTGGAGATGCAAACACATGAACTGTGAGAGCTTTTGGTGATCTCCTACAGCCTTGCCTCAAAAGCAGATCTTTTTCACCTTTATTGTTTATATTCTTTTGTTTAATACTTAAAAAGTAGTGAATTGTGCAGAGCAAGTGCTTATTTCGGATGATAGTTTTGATACAGTGTGTGTGTGTGTGTGTGTGTGTGTGTGTGTGTGTGTGTGTGTGCGCGTGTATGTGTGTGTGTGTGTGCTCTTGTGCACACGTTGGAACACATGTGCATTCGTTCTGTCAGCATGTGATATGGCAATAGATTGACTGACATGCATTTTCATTAAAGCCATGATTAATTGGCTTTAGGTGTGCAGGTGTGTGTGTGTGTCAGTGTATGAAGAGATGGGTGAGGTTTTGTTTTAATTTCAATCACTAAGTGAGTGAAGGGTAATTTTATTGGGGGGGGTGGGGAATGCACAAATTGCTTGAACAGAACAGTCACTTAAGCACCCTGCATACTTTGTCTCAGTGAGTGTGTGCATGTGTTTGACTGTGATCAAGTGACTGTAGTGTTTGAAAGGAGTGAAAGCCATGTACCCAGTGAATGAAACAAATGAAATGACCGCTGAGAGGAAGACATGAAACCAGGGGGAAACATGCCATGGTTTTGATCTGCAGGCTGAAGAAAAAGTTGGATCTCTTTCTTGACTTTGAAGTATATGTCACATTGATGCATATTCATGTAAGGACAGTGATCACTTTACTCTTTGATAGTTTGGAACCTTTGTGAATTTTTTTTTTTCTGTTTTTTGTTGTAAAAACACTGAAATGAGAGAGGTGTTGCAAAATTTTGTTCAGTTACGGCCAATATTTAGTTCTGTCACTAGGCAAGAAACAAAATGAAACCTTGCTCCACAGACAAAAAGGAACATTGTTTGCTGTTACAGGGAGGACTGGAAACCAGTGTTGACTGTCAACTCCATAGTGTATGGTCTGCAATATCTGTTCCTGGAGCCCAATCCTGAGGATCCTCTCAACAAAGAAGCGGCAGAAGTCTTGCAGACCAACCGCCGATTGTTTGAGCAAAATGTGACCAAATCCATGCGTGGTGGACATATAGGATCTTTGTATTTCGAACGCTGTTTAAAATGATAAGGTGAAACCCAGCTCCAAGTAGATTGGAGTTTTGTGGACATTGTCAGTGTCAGGAGAAGCATTGTCAGATTTGTCTGTTCCATCGAGTGTTTGCATTGAAAATGCAGGCGATATCAAAAGCCGATATCTGGACTGCATGCAGCCCAAGTTTTGTTTTAAATACTTCAAGAATATTAACATGCTGGGAAATACTTCCAGGTCACCCATTGTTAAGTTATGACAGATGTTGTGTTCGTTGAAACCTTCAGTGTAACATGCTGTGTGTAATAAGGTTGTTGAATGTGGAGTTCCTTTTGCCAGTTACATCTTTCTTCGGAAAGCTCTCTTTCAAGCAGTCGAAATTTATAGCTTGAAATCACTAATGTAGGAAAGTGCTGTTGATCAATTTAACTAACACAATATCAATGTCAGATTTAGAGTAAATTTCATAATTTAATTACGGTGAGATTTAATCTGTACATGTCTGTCCATAATTACATTATTACTTGACTTGTACCTTATACATTATAGTTCGTGTGTATCTTGCAAGAGACAAAATATAACATTAAAACCATTCTGGTTAAATTGAAAAAAAAAAAAAAAAAAAAGAAAAAAGGAAATCCTCCCATTGCAGTCACAATCTGTTGTAAACAGAACATTTTTGCAAACTATTTTTAGTTTTCTCCCTCTGCTTCTGTATATATTTTGTTTCAAAATAAGACGACTTTGCAATTGTGTACATATTGTGTTCCTTGTTGACAAGTGCTTTGAATTTTAGGTTGTGTTTTCTCTTTTGAGGAAAGGTTGATTTAACAAATAGCTGTATACATGTTGCCATCAGAATACCAGAGCAAGTCTGTAACAATCACCTTGCAATCAGAATAGCAGAGCAAGTCTGTAATGATCACCAAATCTGTCAGCACATCAAGATGATTCAAGGATTTAAACATTTAGTTAATTTCTGTGATCTGCCTGCACTTTTTCCACTTCGGATTTGTTTATCGACCTCCTCTTCTTCTTTTTTTTTTTTTTTTTTTTTTTTTTTTTTTTTTAATTTATTTGTTTTTTTTAAATGAACACTGGTTGGTTGGTTGGTTTTTTTCTTCATCCCCGTTTTCTCTTATAGTTTGAATTCAGTGAAGTTACCCAGAGGTAAGCTGTTTACTTCACAGAGGACACCGCGGGAAAAGAATGGGTGTGGCTTGGTGCTGATCAGTGTACCGCACATACCTTGGAAAGCTTGTTTGAAAGGTTTTGTTCATCGTGTCAGTGTGGGCTGTCTTTATTATTGCATTCATGGGCTGCAGTGGTACATCTTCAGTCAGCTCTGTAATGTATTAAACAACATTGTGATTGGTCTAAGTGTTTATGTTGCATGAAATCTATGTGTAATGTTTGCCAAATCTATTGATCAACTAAAATGTGGCCATGTCATATAAAGTTTAATGTCTGGGTCTGTCTGTTATGTGCTTGAGATGGCAGCAGTGCTTGCTGGGCCAGATTTAGATCTTAAAACTATAATCATGAGACAGTATGCATACATTTTATGATTAATGACACATGCATGCATTCATACTAACAGATTAGTTTCATGTATATTCCGCTTTAAGGAATCTTTTGCAGATTTCATGAGAAAGAGGGGGGTGGGGTGGGGGTGGGGGGCGCAGTTATTTCAACCAGTAACATCCATAGTTGTTTGCTGCTTTGTCTGCGGGATGGCAACCTGGAACATAATGAGTGTGCATTAGTGGTTTTGGTAGCACTATCATTAAATTGCATAAAAAGACTTCCAGGTTGACTGCACGTCTTAACTGATAGGGCCTTGTACCTATGTTGGTGCATGGAGTGTGTTATGTGCAGGAATGTAAGACGGCCAAGGTATGCAAACTGTTTTGGAATACATTTTAAGTAAAGTAATAAAGCACTGATGTGTGGGTTTTTCTTTTTTTTTTTTTTTTTTTTTTTACTCACACAGCTTGGGAGTCTTTCTCCCCCCACTTCACCACAGTCTGCTCTGTTGCCCACCCCAGTTCTCCCTCCCCACATTCCCCTGCTGTCCTGTAACACCCCTTTTCACCAGTTAAACATATCTTCCCTTGCCATGTGGTCCAGTTCCCTCTCTCCTAATTGACCATCTCTCACTTGTCACAAGCTGCTATATATGCTAGTTGCGGGGTTGGATGTCATAGGTTTTAGTCTCATTAGATCATCCCTAACATTGATTGTCGATCTTCCCTAAAGCCGAGTATAACTTGGATTCAGAATGGGAGGACTGGAACCGTGCAGTCAAATTTCAGCTTTAAACAGATTCATCTCCAAGAGTTGATCAAATTTTGTTGCCAGTACTGTTGGTGTTGGTAGCTCTTGGGCATTGTTGTCACCCGAATAAAGTATAACAGGAAGCGCAGAGTGCAGCCCTCACTGTCATGGACAAGAATGAAAGTCCATAGCATGATCCTTATCATGCTCAAGGATCATCACACACACATAAAGCCTCAGATTCACCAGCCGCCGTGGTGAAGTGGTTAGCATCGCAGACTCCCAGCTGGGAGTTGTGGGTTCGAATCCCATCTGAGTCATGTGGGTTTTTCTGCCCCGACCGGCTCCTACCCAGAGTTGAGTTTGCTGCAGACTCAGTTGGGAAGACTGGAACCACACAGTCGAGTTTCATTCACTTAATGGATACGTTTCTGAGAGTGTTGCTCAAATTTCCTGACCAACACTGCAGGTGCCTGTATCTCTCGGGCCTGGTTGACCCTGGGATGTATTGTGAAAGGAAGCGTAGAGTACAGCCTTGTCATGTAGTCTCAGACCGAAATGGAAATCCGTAGCATCATCTTAAGCATCTTCATTCTCATCAATTGGCATGAAAAAAAAAAAAAAGTCTCAAATTCTGTGGCCCTTCATGCCGTGCTCTCATTGTGACCTCAATTTCGATGTCCTGTCCACGTCTGTGGCCTTGGTTTGGTTCCGTCCGGGGTCACCGGTATCGGCGAGTCCATGGGGGCTGTCGTTGGACGGACGTGGTGGCGTCCTCTGGAGGGAGAGCTCACTCATGCCAGCTCCGCAACTAAGCAATCATTGTCGTCAGTAGGGGGCTTAGTAGGTGGTGTCCTGCGTATGTTAGATCAGAACAGGCGCCACTGAACACCACCAAAGTGACTCGGCAGCAGTGCAGTGTCTCCTCCGGTGGTTTGCCTCTTGACATTGACTGCTCCCTGTGGATTGCCGGTGCCAGGGCTGCGGTGGGGCTGTGGCTGTGGGCAGGGTATCAGAAAGAGCAGCGTGGGTGCACTGCCTCTGAGGTGGGAAAGAAAAAAAAAAGCCTCGGATTCCTTAGCCTTTCTGACCGTGCTCTCATATTCACAAAATTCCACATTGGCGAGTCTTCAGGATGCCCATGTGGTACAGCCCCATGATTGTGGAACACTTCCTGCAGGACTGTCCAACATGTCACAAGCTAAGAGCAGAGTATATATATAGAACTATTAAGGTGTCCGTCAAACAACAGGAACAAACAAAATTACAAGACAAAATGTGACGCATTTCGACCTCTTAGGTCTTCTTCAGGCAAGTAAACAACATTCAGAACAATGAACACAAAGAACAATCACTCGCTTCTCAAGTTTGTGTAAGATGGGCTGTTTGACAAGGGAGAAGCTCCATGGATCTCTGGAGAGCCTCTGCCGCACAGCAACCTGGGTCAGTGCCTCTGGAGTTCCCATCGGAGTGTGTGGAGGAGAAAAAAATGCCATGCTTTCAAGCTATTCATTTAGATTTCTTCTTTACATCGGTTATGGAGTCAATGTCGAAGCTGCTATCAGCTAGTTCATGGGAACTGTTGAAAGGATGCATGTGTGGCACCCTCCAGAGGGCTGAACACGCACTGGGTCCACAACAAAGTAGTTATTGTTAAGAGGGGGCTTAGAGGCTGTGCTATGCCAGTTGGATCAGAACCAGCACCACTGAATGCCACCAAACTGACTTGGCAGCAGTATGGTGTCTTCTCGGAGTAGTTTCCTCTTGGCTAACTGATATCGATTGGTTCCTAAAGCACAGGACAACAGTGATGCATGTATGGCATGATTAAGGGTTAAACCACTGAGGGAGCACTTGACTCCTCCACCATCCCCCCACCCCCTGGAGTCTATTGCTTTTCTGGCATTGCCTTCAATACAGTGTGTTGCTAACTGTTGCTTTGGTAGCAGGAATGGGAGTAGATAGGGGAGAGGGAGGGACGTGTATGCAGATGATTCTGTACGTTTATAAGTATTGTACATGAACTAAATTACGCGCAGATTTTTTTTTTTTTTTTTTTTTTTACTACAGTTGCATACATATGCCAGTTATAACTGCATACTCACGTTCGAAACACAGAATCAGATTTGTCATAAATATAATTTATTGACTTTAAGCAAGATGTCTGACAAAACAAAACTTGAGTCCAAGGGAGAACATTACACAAGCTAGCTCAACTCTGAAAACATGTTCAGCACCAAAGTTTTTTCCACCAAAAATGTGCAATAATTATGAATATGCAGTACTGGCATTTGTTCAGGAACAGCCATTTCTGGGTTCTGCAAGTACCTTCGTCAGAGGAAAAGTCAACATTTTTTCTCTGAGGGACAGTGAAAGGGTTTATATGTAATTTGTTCAGAGTTTTTTCGTGTTAAGTTTAGATGATTCAAAAGGAAAAGTGCATTTTGAACTACACGCATACACATGGAAAACCAAGAAATTTAAGAAAATTTTTTCCAAAGGGTTTCAGTACAACTACCATTTTGAGTAAAATCAACTTGACCTCCTTTCCTCACCATCTCATCCCTCTTCTTAACCACCACTATTCTAATGTTTCATTAGCTCATCCCTGAGAGATGAAATTTTCGTCATGTAATGAAGGCATGGTCAGTGTTCCTGAGGAAGTAATATGGTTACTGCCCATTGCTTGATGCTTTATGTCTGAGAACTAACCTACACATCAATTAAATAAATCGATTTGAAAAAAGATCTGATTCTAAAGATTCAATGTGTAACAAAATCAAAAGTGACTTCAAGAGGATCCGTAGTTTCACAGCAGACGTCACAATGTCTCCTCTGTGACATTGCATTTTTAGGTCTGAATACATCTAGGGAAAACTGCTTCTGGACCTCGAGTTGTCTCTTAAGCCCTGTTTACGTTTCATTTTTGCATGCTTTTAAGAAATTAAGCCTGCATGCTTCAGCTTTGGCCCCCGTACAGCTAAACTGTTCAAATGCTGCCAAGGAAACAAAATGCCCCCCCCCCCCCCCCCTTACAGCTAAACTGTTCAAATGTTGCCAAGAAAACCTTTCGACACGAATATCATTCAGTGGAATCTTCCGTCAGGTTTTATTTCCACAGGTTTTTCCTCCACTATGTAACCTAATTCAACAATGTCACATCAAATAATACATCATCTACGGTCTAACATAGTTCTAAGATTCTGCTCCTGTGACCACTTATCCACAAGATCACCAGATAACAAAATGTTCCTTTCAAATGCCGGATATAACGAAGTAAAAATGTTGGTCTTGGCAAAAATCCTTCTTTACATGACTAATGGTATGTCAGATATAATGAAGTCAGATCTAACAAAATGCCGCTTGTAACGAAATGGTTTTGGGGTCAGCAGCAGACGATTACACTGGTTATAACGAAGCGGCCACCTAGAGCGAGTCTTGTGTTCGGCCCGTCAAGAGTTCAGGCCGGATATCGCCAATTGGTTACTTTTGTGTTCTGGAACCATTTCTCGAAAATGGTTCATTAGTTCGCTGCGATATAAATTGCTCCATATGATTGCTAGCTATTCTAGGGAGGTGGAGCCGTGTCCGCATAGTGCATGAAATGTAGAGCTTTCTTTGCATTGTTCTAATAAAAATCACGTTTATACATGTGTTTGACTTCTGCATAGTCCTCAGCTTGTTTCATTTTCTAAAACAGCCTCACATAGGTAGGTTAAAAGTACACAGTATTTAAGTGTGTGTGTGTGTATGGTTAACGTCACCTGTAATTCGTAAGCAACAAAATGTGTTTCCAATGTTCTGTAATGCAATGCCTGTGATTGTCAAAGCAGGGCAGTCAACTCATGTTGGTCAAGTTCAGTTACTGTAGGGGGAAATATGCAAGAGGGACGAGGGTGGGGTGAAGGGGAAGGATGGTGTCAGGCTTTGATTTAGTAGGACATTTCATCATGGTGTCTGCACGTCACAAAAGTCTGTCGCTTATTCAAGAAGTTCAAACAAATCCAGCAAAACAGAAGATAGTAGCGGAAGAATATGAAATTGCGCTGCCAACACCGACAACCATCCTGGCTTCAAAGAGACATATGAAAGTTAGTATTTTGGAGGCCAGGACACCGCAGCATGCCACAACTCATTTTTAGATGCACATGCAGAGACCTATAGGAGAGAACCCAGGGACAGGTTTGACAGAACTGCTGCACGTACATGTACTTGGGTGCCTTTGTGTAATCATGTGGACTGCTGTATTACCAGGATGAAAAACAAAAAAATCCTTTTGAGATCTTTCTCTTCACCGTTCTTGATTGAGCTTTCTTTTTTTTTATTTCGTCCAGCTGTGACAACAATCAGTCTGATCTTTTCTGTCAACAAGTGTGACATTCGAGAGATTTTTTTTCCTGTTCTGAGGGGCAACAATCATTCTTTTCTGTTGTTTCACAGAATGTGAGAATTTGAGGGGATTTTTTTTTCTCTCGTCCAGCTGTGGCAACAATCTTCCTTTTCTGGTGTTTCATAGAATGTGAACATTCACAGACATCAACTGCCGTTCCAATAACTGTATATGAGTGACCTAACGTGTACTGCTAATAATACAGAACTTTTGATTGCATACACTAAGATATGATAACACATGTGTGACTTTTGCTGCAATGATGAAAGAAAAGTCCAGAATTTCAATACCTTATTCAGACACTAATTAGTTTTGGTTATCATGATTTCTTGTCAAGTGACAACAAGCACGAAAAATTGCTCTCTATTGCGGCAGACTGCATGTATTTTAAAATCAGTTACTTGATTTTTTTGTTTCCATATCAGTGCATGTTTCAATTACCTAACAGTGTGAAACCAAAAGCGAATAGTGCAGATACCCCCCCTCTCCCCCCCTTGAAAGTCGTGGCGCTGTTTAATGTCTTCTGACAATCTAATCTTCTGAAGTCTTCAGAATAATACACTGAATTTGAATCGCCTGTTTTATACATTATTGGTTTCTACGCCTTCAAATTGCAATACAGGCCTATGTGATGATCTGTTTACACTGATTTACAGACATGTTTCTGAAAAAAAGAAAAAATTCTTGAATTTGATATATTGGCCTTGGAAACGAGCTTGATCACTGCCCATGCATGTGGGTGCGCACGGTTGTGCGCGTAGGGAGAGGAGAGAGAGAGAGAGGAGGGGGGGGGGGGGGTGTGTGAGAAGAGAGAGAGAAAGAGAAACACGTCACGCCGGATATAACGAAGCAACCAGATAGAAATTCGTCATAACCAGCGCGTCGGCTGTAACGAAACCAGATGTAACAAAGCAATTTTCAATGTCCCCGGCGATTCATTATACACGGCTTCGACTGTATGTATACATGAATACAATTATATATGTTTCTCTTCCAATTTAAATGATTTGCTGCCTGGGATTGGTCCCATGCATTACGATTTGGGCTGAAAGGGCTTAACTACAGCTACATGGTGACTACTTAAACAGATTAGTTGATTTCACCCAGCATCCAGATCATAATCCACCATTTGTGAAAAATATCAAACTGGTCCTAGTACATATATGCATGAGGTACACACACACACACACACACACACACACATGAACACCACATGCACATATTTTCAAATACATTTTAAAATACACACACACGGCCAGAGCTGGGAAAATAATAATTCATTTTGCCTCAGTATGAATGTAAACGTAACGCAAGTTGATTCTGTCCATTATTACCTTCAATAAAAAAAAAAAAAAGGAGGAGGGGGGGGAATGTGCTCCCCCAAGTTTCAACAGAAAGCAAAATTGAATACAAGGAGCACAGAAATGCAAGTCTTGTGAGTATGTTAAATGATTACATGAAAAACGGCAAACTTGTAAGATTAATGCACTTAAAACGTGGGGTGGGGCAGGGTGGGGGAGAATTTAACCTGACAGCAAGATTACAAATTATCCTAGTATCCACTGTATACATTTTCATCTCTTTCATGTGTATTACTTCATGTGCATACACAGCCAACTGGTAATCCATGTACCCGTGTTTTCTATTAACCAAAAACAAAACAAAAAAAAGGAAAAAAAAAATTTTGTCCACAGTACTTGGACACCAACATAGCAACGCTGTTGCTTAAGACAAACATAGCAACGCTGTTGCTTAAGACAAACTGTGGACTGATTCAAAACCAGTGCATACTTCACATCTTAATAGGATTTAAAAAGAAAAATTCTGTTGCATTCCAATTTTATGGAGTGAATTTTGTTTTTTCGTCTTCTTTTCTTTTAACTTCTGTGTAACACAAGTTGCTGCTTAAGTCACAGAAACACTGTTGAAAAGGCAAGTCATGTCATCCTTCCAAAAATCATTCCTTTTTTTTTTTTTCAATCAAACAATTTGAGCTTACATGTGCGCAGAAAGAGGACAGTACACAAAGTTAATACACCAGCAGCATTTCTGCAAGTCTCATCCATAAACATTTGCTACATGAAAATTACTGATTTTGTCAAATTGGTTGAACTAATTCATATCAGTTATCAACTCTAGGCTGGGTGCCAGTCTGGAAAAATGAATACCAAAACAGAGAGTATGAATTGCGCACAGAGAGAATGCCAGCTGGAGAACATTATAGTGCAGGGGAAGGAGAGCAGAGGTTGGGAGGAGAAGCTGGTTTGTTATGGGAAAGTCTGTCTAGCTCTTGAGGGCAGCATATATCTTTTTATGTTGAAGATCAAGCTGATCATAAGTGGAAAAAAGCTGAAGTAGACACTGGATCCTTTAAATTTTATTTTTGCTTTTCATTTGTCTTTCATTCTGTCATTTACAATTATGAACCCCCCCCCCCCCCCCAAAAAAAAAAAAAAAAAAAAAACGCGCATGCACACACACACATGTATATATATATATATATATATACACACACACACACATGTGTGTGTTTGTGTGTAAATATATACACATACACTGGTTCCCTTTCTCACTTTTACTCCCCCTTCCATCTCCCCACTCTTTCCCTAAACAAACCAGACTGGAACCTCTCCATCCTCTCCTCTTCTTGATAAAGTATCCACACTTGCTGAACATACATGCACTTGCTAGCTTTTATGGAAAATCCTGCATTAACAATTTTAAAACCTACTGTAACGTTGAACTGTTGGTAATGCCTGCAACAGTTGAACAGAGAAGGATAAACACCATTTAATATCCAAAATGAGGCACAGCATATAAAGTTTGGTCTTCTGTCCAACAAAGGCCATTACCAGTGATTTTCATCTCAAATGATTGACTTGAAATTAAAAAACTCCCCATTTCTGTAAGAAAAAAAAAGGGCATAGTCGGAAGGTAAAAATGCACATAAGAGAAGAAAGTAATGAAATTAAGTTAATGTCTCAAAAAGTCTACTATGTAACAATGTACATAAAAAAATAATATCATCTCTCAAAATAAAAGCAGTTCTCGTTTTAGGAACTGTTGATACGAAATACTCTGTTGGATCAAGTATGTTTCAATATGTATATATTTCACTAGTAACAGAGAGTTCACAACAAAGCAAAAGAATGTATCAAAAGACACTTGGTTTCTACTCCAAGATCAACAGTGAAAGCAAAAATAATCTAATGCATGACAGTTTCTTTTTCGAATATCGTAGTTATGTGATCATCAACAGTGAAAGCCAAAACAAGGTATTAAATCACAGTTTCTTGCTGTATCAAATGTTTCAGAATTAAGCTCAACAATGAAAGCAAAAACAATGAATTACATTAAAAAGTTTCATGTCGGTTATTTCCATTATGATCCATGAAAAAAAACAAAACAAAAAAAAAAAAAGAAAATTCATCACAAGCAGTTTCTCCATCTTGAACGCTTACATTATAGATGGCAATGAAAGCAAAAAAACAATATATGTGACAACAGTCTGACTTCAGGCATGGACTGGTCAGCAATCATGGCACGTAAATATGAAGGAAGCCATGGCGCTGGACAGAAGGCAAGTAACACTGGCAGTGGGTGTTCAGCAGAACAGGTGACCGGTAACAACGTGTTCCACCAGAAATCCTTGCAAGGTGCAAAAAGAGCTGAGCTAGTCGCACTTGGCCAGCACAATGGCTGTCCTGCTGGGGATATACACCTGTCCAGACAAACGCCACTTTTCACCAATCTCTGACAATCATGACTATACAAACACCTGTCCAGACAAACGCTACTTTTCACCAATCTTTCTGACAATCATGACTATACAAACACCTGTCCAGACAAATGCTACTTTTCACCAATCTGTTAACTTCCTGACAATCATGACTATCCACAGATGCACACACAAACCAGGGTAGGAAAGCTGAGATTACTGATTGGTTTTTAACCAGTGTGAGGCTAAGGCAGCAGTGCTCAAAGTGGGGGTGGTGTGTATGTGTGTTTTGTTTTGTTTTTTTTGTTGTTGTTTTTTTGGGGGGAGGGTTCTAGGATCAAGTGTAAGTGTTCGTCCTGAAGTTTTCCCACTTCCCAATGTACTACAGGATGAAATAGCAAGTTTGAGCAGATTTTTCGGGTTAAGATGTTTGTGTGCAACCATTGTAGTAGTAAATGTTAACATGATCAGACATTCCATACTGTAATGTGGGCTTTTCGTAAAATAACCCCACCCTAACCCGCACGGAAAAAAAGGAAAAAAAAGGGATGAGACAAACATTCTTGTTAGCCTTCCCATGCCGCTGTTTTTTGTCAGAATGTATTCTTTAAAACATATTTTTAAGCCAACAAACGTGTTTACATTATTATTTAGGGCTTTTAGCACATAGCAAGGGAAAAGTTCTTTCCTGCAGAAAACAAACGAACAAATGCAGCAAAATTACAAATTTACTAATGCACAGCAATAAACAAGAGGATCACTAAACTAGTGACTTCCTTTCACCAAACAACAGAGTAGGAAAAAACAAATCCTGTCCTGAAAACACACACACACATAAGAAAAACAAACAAAAGTGACAAATTACATTGCTGATCATGTACAACAATCAACAACATGATCGCTGAACTAGTGACATCATATTGTCAGGCAACACTAGGCTTCTCTGAAGGTGTTACCCATTCTGCTTCATCTTCACCCCTAAATAAAAATAAATAAATAAATAAATAAAAAAAGCTGATAAAAAGTATGTAAAAAGTTCAATGTAACAAAAATATTGTTGAAAAGGCCAAAAGGCAAACAGACACTACAAAATGACCAGTTAGCAGCCCCTCTGCACAGAGTTCATATGTTTACAACAAGCTTTTAAGATGACAAGTTGCTGGATTTAAAACAACTGGCATGTTATAAAGGAGTACAACAAACTTGCAAGATGACAAGATTTGAAACAAACTGGCATGTAGAAAATGAACACTATCCATGGAGTGCCTGGTGCCTGAGTTCTGTTTGAGGCAAATAAGTGCATTTTTTTTTAAAGCGAGAACTGGATTCTAAGCTCCTCTGAAAATGTTCTGTAACTCTTCACTGACACACTGAATGTGTTACTAGTGTGCCAACATTTCATCATTTGGAGTACCTTTTGCTGCCTCTTGCAAATGGGCAGTGTTTTAACAAAAACGAGGAAGAGAACTGGCAGTACAGATCAAGTGACCCAGGGAGAACTTTGATGACATACACGATAAAAAAAGCAGGGCCTCTGAAGATGGCATTGTGATACAGCAAACCCTTGTGGCCTTAGAAGCTCCACAAATATCACTGACAAATTAGGGAATAATCTAAAAAAAAAAAAATACCCCACTGATTTTTCAATAAGTGATCCTTTTTTATTCCATGTACATAATTCAAAAATCAGAATAGGTGCTGTTGCATTTTTCTTCAAAAAGGGGAGGAAAGTTTAGAAAGAGAGGGGGTTAGTTACTGCCAAGAACACAGACAAACTAAGTACAGGACAAAACACAATGCATTTCGACCTCTTGGGTCTTCTTCAGGCAAAAACATCATTTGGGACAGTGAAAACAAAGAACGAGAAACCACTTATCTTTTCATATTTGGCACAAAATCATGTTTTGCGAAAGAGGTCGAAATGCATTGTGTTTTGTCCTGTACTTTGTTTGTCTGTGTCCTTGGCAATAACAAAACCCCTCTCTTTCTAAATTTTGCTTCATTTTCCGCCCTCAGTCACTCCATTTTGAAACAGGGGAGGAAACGTTAAGAAGTGGAGGGGATGGGGGTCACTCACAAAGGTGTGGCATGGTCGCTCATTCCAGGGCTCATTGAAGGTCTGGAACATGACGCTGTGATCCAGTCGTTTGTGACCCCCGTATTGCTCTTCATCTGTGTCCAGCACAATGCGGTATCTGGCTTGGTGTCAAGGAAGTGACTGCTAGCAACACGTCAGTGCTACTTGTATGTACAACACATAAAACCTTTTTCCCCCTCTTGTTATCCATCACACATATATTTTACACAACAAAGTTAAACTGGAGTATTATTATATAACCTTTTATCTAAAAGATCCCCAACATTACTTTGGAAAAAAAAACATTCATGTATATATATATTTGCACAGAACAGCTGTATTACAACAATTAACACAAAGGAGATGAAGAATAAAAAAAAAAAAACATGATGAAAACACACACACACACACACACACACACACACACTGCATCCACAGTTCTATCAACACATATGTATGATGATCCAAATGCCAATATTCCCAGGAGATTTTTACACACATGAATTCCTGACACCTTTGCAGCAGGTACTAGGTCCTTCATTGAAGCAGACCTATTGGCTGCAGGTTTGAGTACCCTCACCCCCCCCACACACCACCCTCCCTTTCCATCCAACCACATCTAGTTTCCCGTCTCTATCAGTAGGTTCCCAACAGATGTCCCTACTGCAATAAGCGATTGACTACACACCTACATCAGCACATTTCCCACCCCTCCCAACATCTGTAGGTGCACAGAACTAACATGATTCTATTGACATCAATTTTTGTTACCAATTTCAATTACGTCCCCCACCCCCCACCCCTCCACCCTTTCAGCCCTCCGATACCTTGTCAACACATGCCCCAGATCACCTTCATTCTGTCAGCAACAAAATGTACAGCCAGTTTCATGATGCCCACCCCGCTACCCCTCTTCTCATCCTCCTCCTGGACTCCCTCTTTCAGTCAGTGCCCAATGTCAGCATTACAATCATTGATGTTCCACGAGAGTCAAAGGATACGTCCCTGGAGTTTTGACACCAATCTTGTAGTCGGTGAAGCTCTTGTGAGGGTGAAAGTTCAAGACAACACACCAGGATATCAGCACGATCAAACACTATCACCTTGTCATCGTTGTGCTTCGTGCTGACGTAATTCTATGTCACAAAAAAAAAAAAAAAAAAAAAAAAAAATTCTTGACTGCTAATCTTTTTCACAAATAAAAACTATCTTTGAGGATATTCTGAAGATTTACAATAGAAAAAAAACAAACAGAACAGAATAGTAATCATCAACACTCACACACACTCACATGTTTAAACAAGCATTAATCTGTTCACATAATATTTTTTTATGCCATTATCTATATATGTTTCTTTGTCTTTCATTTGATGTCATCAGTCCCGAGGACGGTCTACTACCAAAACATTGACGATTTCTGTTGTTGTTTTTTTTCTAACATAAATCTTTGGACATCCTGAGATAGTTTTTTTTATCTTTGTTAGCATAGCATCTGAGATAGTTTTGTTTATCTTTGTTAGCATAGCATCCAGATAGTAATGTTGCATAAATCTAGCTCTCCTGTATTCCATTGTCGCAAATGAGACACCAGTGTTCAGACTTCACTTAAAAACAAGACAGATGACATGCAGAGAGCATACTTCACCACAAAACACTAAGAGTGAATGTTCAAACAAAATCAACAGAATCAAAATTTGTCTGTATTTATACATGACTGTTAACCAGAAAACATGCACAATTGACAACACTAAGACTAAATATTCAAACAATATCAATAGATTCAAAATTTGTATATATACAAGACTATTAACCAGAAAAAAATGCACAACTGACAGCGTGCAAATATCTGCAAGGGAGGTTATACACATTAGATCTCATGTTAAGCATGAGTGGCCTTGCTGTTTTCATGGGACAAATGCTGGTGGTGCACATGGCCATAGCAATTTTGCTCCATCAGTTCACTTAATGGTTCAATCAGAGAAAATGCCAAAACATGGCTGTAAAACAGTGCGCCCGTACTACAGACGGTCAATATCCCAACTGTTCTCCCAGCATGCACTTCAGATATTTGACTCTCTAGGTCTTTCTTTCTTTCTTTCTGCGTACGCAGGCTGATACTCCTGCGAACACTGCCTGTATAGCCAGGCAGTGGTGTTTTGTGTGTATGACCGTTTTTTTTTTCCTGCCTGCCATTAAGGCAGCCATACTCCCATCTTTGGGGAAGGTGCATGCTATGTGTAACGTGTCATCCATACCAATGGCCAAACTGGCCTTCTCTTCTGACAGTTGGTGATGGGATTTTACGTGTGTGCAAGATGTTGTGCGTGTGTCCACACACGGAACCTCGATTTATAGTCTCATTTGAAGGGCTGTATGGGAATGGAGTCAGAACCAATGTTAGCTCTGAGGGAAAAATCCCCCTGTACCGAAATTCAAACCCGCAATCCCAGGATCACGAGTCCGGCGCTCTACCAACTGAGCTATTCTGGCCCCCTCTCTAGGTCCATTGTGTGATCCACTAACCGAGAAAATGTAACTCGTTTTGCAATGGAAAAATTGGTGTTCCCTTCCCCTTATTTCTTTTTTCTGTCCAGAACAGGTCTCTTCAACGACAGGTCAATCTGAACAAACCATACTGTATGGCAATTTCTGTCTCCTGGAGACTGACAGTAGGAACAGATTACCTCGCCTTAAGAACGTCAGATGTACACAGTCAGCTGCACAATCCCTTAATTAACACTGATCACAAGAATGCTAAAATATGAATAAATGAATAAAATGTGAGGAACCTCTGTGGCTGGCATAAGTTTTAAGTTCAGTTATAAACTTCCATCCGGGGCCAAAAGACGTCCAATATTTTTCTGTATGAAGGAAAACTGATTGTTCTTTTATGTATTGTGTAGTAGTTCTTGTAGTCATACTCTGAAAACTAGTGTAAGTAATTGAGAGATGTGTTAATTGCATCATGGTCTGTCTTGTGATTCGTTTGTCTATGTTTTCTTGGTGGTTCACTATTAATTACATTTAAAATTTAGTTAATTTTACTTGACTGTAAAATCTGTATGCATTGTTCCATGCCTTGAGGGGATATGGCATTTGTGTGAACAGGTAAGTATAAAGAAAAGATCATGCATATGTAACAGTAAAACGTATCTTGGACACTTCTCTATAAGGTGAGTGTTGATTTTACAGTCAGTTTGTCCACAGGTTGTTACCAAATACTTATCAATATCCAAACTTGTTTTTTAAAGTTCTAGCTACCCTTTTTTTAAATCTATGTTTTCAAATTATGAGACATACAACAGTTTGAATTCCTGTTTACCTAAAACTTTACATATTTTTTGCTCTTTTCAAACATGCCAAGTCATGCCAACACCATCAAAACACACAACATAAGATATAACATAGAAAAAAAATTGCTATGTAGATAGGGATTTCAGTGAAGCAGGGTGCTTGCAAAAATGGGATGAGCAAATACAATATACAAACACTGGGACTTGTTAAATTTGAAGCAGAAGCTAGCTAAACAGAAGATGAAAAACAAATAATCAATTTATACTCTATTTCTACACCTCAAGCTGTTATAGTTACACAGTAGTCAAGCTACTAAAATGGACAAAGAGGACTTGTTCACTTGTAATATGATTAAAAAGAAAAGAAAAAACCCTACAAACTAAAAAATCAAAAACCAAAGCAATAACACGAGAAAAAGACATTTTTATATAAATATTGTTTAAACAATTTTCTAAATTCAAGTTTGTTTGCCTTTTCAATAACATACATAACACTCTTCTAGTTTCTACTGTAATCAGGTATCATGAACAGGTTTGTTCTGAAATAAAAGTCTGGTTTTTGTTTGTAAAAAGAAAACGCCAGAGGTTCATTAACTGGGGATGATGATGATCTGAAGGAGAGAAGAGACACAAAGAGAGAGGGTGAGAGAGAGAGAGAGAGAGAGAGAGAGAGAGAGAGAGAGAGAGAGAGAGGAAAGAGAGAAATGATTTAATGATTAAATGAACAATGATTTAAGCTTACATAGCCCATTCTCGTGTAGGAGTTATTATGGGGGTGGGCTCTTAAAAAATGAGCGTCAAGGAATGCACACAAACAATGAATGTCAGAAAAAAAAACATCGCGATGAGGAAACCAAATCACGGAAAATAATTAACAAACTCCAAACACCGATGTGATTGCCATCAAGGCTTCCAAAATGTGTATCCACAGTCAACAAGATTTCTGTTCTCCACAGCTGAATTGCTGCTGGAAGTCAGTTGCGCATTGTCTCTGTCCATAGAATGAACGCTGTCCAGGTTTCTTCTCATTCCCTGTAGGTACGCCATAACGTCACTGGTAGTCACGTTCTCTGGAGGGTCGTTGTGTTGTTCACTCGCTGTAGACCTGTCCGGATCACAAACCACATCACAATATTTCTCAACACAGTCTTGGTCAGCACTTGGCTTCCCTGATCCAGAATCCACGACCAACACTTCATCGTGTGAAACCGTCACAGATTCTTTGTCACACTGCTCCAAGTCGATCTACGTTTGCTTGTCACGGTGCTGCGCTTCTTCTGCAGGCTGAGCCACAGACGGAGGGAGGTGGTTGTCACACTTGAAAATCTCATCACTTGTAACACGACCCTCGCTGGTTCCGTCAACGTGGTAAGATACGCTAGGAGGTGTTGGCAAAACTAAACCGGATGGAGATCATAAAATTTTCACTCGCGTTTTTCTTTTTTGATTGTTTCTGTAGGTCTCAGCTCAGCTCTGTGCCTGTCCCTGTTCATCTGTGATGGGCAGTTGCAATGATACGCCATGCTGTGGCCTTGAGCTTGCATGGCAGGGGGCTGTTCGGTACTTGAAGTGAACCGCAGAACGACAGTTTGTTTTCCTCTGCCCTTTATTTTGAATAATGACAATGTCATTTCTTCCAGAGCAGCATTGCAAATGGCTTCTACAGTGAATGGGAGACCTTCAACAAGGCATGCTGTACGACTTACAGTTGATACAAGTAGAAATCTATCGGAGCAGCTGAAACACGTCTTGCCGGATGCCGAACAAGGGAGGCCACTCGAGAGGGGGGGGGGGGGGGGGGGGGGGGAGAGAGACCAATGTATTTTTTGGTTGCTTCTGTAAAGAGTGTCAGCGTTTGCTCCTCCCTTCCCCGTTTACCCCCCCCCCCCCCCTTCTCCTCCTACCTCACTGCCCAGCCTTCTCACATCCCAACGTCAATCTGCGCCCACCCTTCACATCCCAACACTTCCTCCCTCCCTCACCTTCCCCATTGAAATACTAACTGATGAAAAGCTACGATTTTAGTAAACAGATGTTTTAGACAACAAAATTTTTTGTTCAAATGTACACAGCTGAATCTAAACATCTAAAAGCATACGGCTAAGAGTTAAAAAGAAAGGCAGTGATTAGTAAAGGGAAAAAAAACAAAGTCTTCCGAAAAAAGAGAGCCATTACCTGAATTAATTGGAGAAACATTAATATGACAACCAAACCAGTCATACTTTCCAGTCTGGTAAGTCGTTAAAAGCCGAATTCTTCTCGCTTTCCGATTCCCTCACTGTCACAACAACATCGAAGTTAATATACTTTGTAATGAAACCACACATCACAGAGTTTACAATGATCTACAGCATCTATGCTGCATGTTTCAATGAGTCTTCTAAATGTGTTATATGTGTGTGCGTTTCTTTCCTTGTATGTGACATAGCTCTGTGCCTTCAGCCATGTGAGTGTGATGCTCTGCGACAAGTTTGAACACACAGGAAACCAAAAGTACAAAAAGATCTATTCGCGAATACAACCTGAATGGCAGCAACAAAAAAAAAAAAAATCAAAAATACAAAAAAATGTTGCACCCATAGTCACGAGTTTTGTGGTATCTGGCAGAAACTGATTTTGTTTGTTTTGTTTTGTTCCCATTTCTGCTCTGTCTTCTCAGTGGCCAAAGCTCAATCCAGTTTCCCCTGTACACCCCCACAGTCAGGCGCATCACAAAGCAGCATCAGCACCTGTAAGGAGTTAATGTCAAGGCATCAAGAAAAACCTTCCACGAGAACACACAATACTCATGTAGCGTCACTTTGCGAGTTAAGTGAAACCTGCTCTGCTCCAGAATATGCAGGACACCACCAGCTAAGCCTCCTACTAACAACAGTAACTGCAGAGTCATTGAACAAGCCTGAGTTAATTTCCCCCCTCCAGAGAGCATCACCATGTCCGTTTATTGACAGCATGAACTTGCCGTCAACAAGTACAGACACGATGGGCATGGATGTGAGCAGGAAATCAAAAGTGAGGTCAGCAGAAGAGCACTATGTGAAACGCTGCGCACTACTGATCAATGAGGATGATGAAGGTGCCAAGAAATTCCGAGTTTGATCCTAGAGTCCATGGCAAAGCTGTCCTCCAGCTTCATCATTAAATGATGTATCCCAGCGACAACCAGGTAACGCAAAAAAAAAATCTCACTAATGTTATTTCTGATGGAACAAAACTCCAGGACCTCCCAGTCAGTTACTACAGTACTAATGCCAACAACTGAACCATGGCAACTGAATTCAAAACCTATAAAGGTAATGGTGGGCTTACAACAGCTGTACATCAAAAACAGTCAACAAACGGGGCTGGAAAAGATGTTCACTTCAAACTTAACACCTGTATAGACTCCAGTACCTGGTTAGTACTTCGGGTGAGACTTTAAACCGAGGTCCTGGGCATGACGAAACGGCACAAATAATCTTACTTGCAGGTTAAATCCCTTCCTACTTTTTCCATGCTGATGATATGGACAAGAAGCAGATCGCACACATGCTCACCGACTTCATATTCAGGCATCATCCTTACAAACAGAATCAGACACTGTAGCAGTGGGATTATGAATGGCGAAATTCACAAAAGTCTTACAAATGGCAAGTCTCTAGAGTCTTAGCGGTGTGATTATGAATGGCAAAATTCACAAAAGTCTTACCAAGGGTGAGTCTCTTAGAGTTCTGAGAGAGAAAGAAAGACAGAGAAAGCAACTGTCATGAAACGCCCTTGAAAATGGAAAATGAGAAGAGAAAAGCGAAAGAGGGACAAGCGCATGCAAGGATGTAAGGTGCTGGACCGACCTGTCTGCTGCTGAGCCATTTGTAGTGCGACTCCAGATGGATCATGTCCCGATCAAAGTTGTTGAGGAACCTGTATTTCAGCAACTGGTCATCACCAGGTGCCACTGGCGTCGGCAGTAGTGGTAGCTCTCATTGTTGCCGATGCGTGGGAAGTCCAGCCATTCTGGATGACCAAACTCGTTGCCTGAACACATGACAAACTGGGAGTATAAGACCAAACTCGTTGCCTGAACATATGACAAACTGGGAGTATATGACCAAACTTGTTGCCTGAACACATGACAAACTGGGAGTATATGACCAAACTCATTGCCTGAACACATGACAAATGGGAAGTACATGACCAAACTTGTTGCCTGAACACATGACAAATTGGGAGTATATGACCAAACTTGTTGCCTGAACACATGACAAACTGGGAGTATATGACCAAACTCGTCGCTTGAACACATGACAACTTGGGAGTGTATGACCAAACTCATCGCCTGAACACATGACAAACTGGGAGTATATGACCAAACTCGTCGCTTGAACACATAACAAAACGGGGAGTATATGACCAAACTCATTGCCTGAACACATGGCAAATGGGGAGTACATGATCAAACGCATTGCCTGAACACATGACAAACTGGGAGTATATGATCAAAACTTGCTGTCTGAGAACACTGTGATATTTATACACTTGTTCTTTTAAAACTCAGTTTCTTATCTTTGTTTTTATATCATCTTTAAATCCTTGTGCTTTTGACAGTGTACAGCACTGAAAGCTTGCACTCCATATGAGATCCAGTGCTATATAAATTTCCATGATTATTATTGTTATGTAGCTGGACTCAACGTGATACACAAGACCGTGTGACTAAGCTTGCATGAACACACTGGAATTTGTGATAAAGTCTTTGCTTTAACACACACACTGAGATATATGAACACACTCATTTATGACTCAACTCATCGCTTGAGAACAAAACTTTGGAGTATATGACTATGCTTGCTTGAATTTCATACTTATGAGTATATGATTTAACTCACTGCTTGAACACAACAGAAACACATTGGATTATATGACGTAATTCATTGCTTGAATATAGCATGCTGGTGTATATGTCTGAATTCATTGTTTGAAAACACAGCATATTAGAGTATGAGACTAAAGTTATCGTTTGAACACGTAAGAGAAGATAACTAAACTTAGAATTGAAACACAACATGGCAGAGTATATTATGACTAAACTCATCGCTTGAACAAAACATCTCGGAGCATTATGACTGTGCTCATTGCCTGACAAGAACACAAATGCATTGGGCACCTGACTACACTCGCTGCCTGAACAAAACAACACATTCAAGAATATGACTGAGCTTTGTAGATTGAAAACTACATTTGTTGTTGCTTTACTCATCATTTGAACACAACATACTGGAGTACATGACTGCGCTCATGGTATGAAAACAACACAACACACTGGATACATGATTACACTTGTCGCCTGAATGCAACACAACACACCTGAGTATATGACTGCACTTGTGGATTGGAAACAACCCAACACATAGCTGTACATGACTACACTTGTTGCCTGATAACAAATACATCAGAGTATATGACTACACATGCAGCTTGAAAGCACCACACAATACATCGGAGTGTATGACTATGCTTGTTGCCTGAAAAAAAACACATCAGAATGTATGACAACACTTGCAGGTGGAAAAACACACAGTACATTGCAGTGTATGACTATGCTTGTTGCCTGAAAACACATCAGAATGTATGACAACACTCGCAGGTGAAAACACATCAGAATGTATGACAACACTCGCAGGTGGAAAACAACACAGTACATTGCAGTGTATGATTATGCTTGTTCCCTGAAAACACATTAGAATGTATGACAACACTTGCAGGTGGAAAACAACATAGTACATTGCAGTGTATGACTATGCTTGTTGCCTGAGCACAACACATTGGAGAATACAATAAACTCTTGTAGCTTGAAAACAATGCAACAGATTTTAGCTTGAAAACAAAATGGCGCTTGAGAGTATGCCTGCATCAGTTACTTGAAATCAAAACCCCACGCTGGAGTGTACAACAACACTGACTGCTTGGAATGCCTCATTCAACACAGCTCTTCTTCATAATCTTCCACTCACTACTCAACTTCCTCCATTTTGTGAAGGTCTTATCTTTTATCCTCTCTCATACACAGCCACACCCAAGCCTATTCCATCACAGTAAAAAGGAAAAGAAAAAGCAGCAGTCTGCAAGGAGCTCTCAATATCAGGTCATTCTACCACCTGGGCAACCATCCACAGGAGACACTGCACAGCCACCGTGTGTCGTGGTGTGCCTGTTCTGATTTTATCCAATGCAGTAGTACTTTCTGTTAACTCTTTCATCCCTACAACCCGGTTTTCGGTTTTGCAGAAATCCTACTCTTCCTGCAGCAGCATGGAAAACCCGGCAGCATAAAATCCCTCCCATTCCTTCCTGCAGCCCAGAAAATTTGATCTCGCAGTAAGCGCTTTGAACTTCGCGCGAGTCGCATCATCGGTACACGTCATGGCCGGGTCGCTCGCAGGGCAGTGTTCATGAATTGAATGGATATCCAGATGGTCTCTACAGCATGGGAAAGTGGTCGCCACTCTATTCTGGCTGGTTTGTTACTGCATACATGGCAGTTCTCACTTTACACTTCTTTTTTTTTTTTCTCTAAATCCAGGAATGAAGGGAATACTCGTATTATAAGAATCTAGGAACACGAGGAAGTCATGGTTCATAGAAAAGTAGGAATGAAAGAGTTAAGTCTCCCAAACTGACATTCATTGCTTTGTCATGAGCCCGTTATGTGTCAACATCCACCTTCTGAAGAAGGCTAAGGTAAGGTAAGGTGATGTTGCTTATAGTCCAGCTGACTGCACAGGGCCATATCAGGGCTGTCGCCATGCTGAAGTCAACTCACAAGTCATTTTCAAAAAAAAAAGGGAAAAAAAAAACCTCTTTCAGATTATCCTTTAAAATACACCTTCTTCAAAAAAAAACATGGGAAATTCTGTTAAAAATCTTTCTCTGTAAGTTCTTAGATCAGATGAAAAACATTGATGTCTTTCAGAACAACAGACGAAAAACATTGACGTCTTTCAGAACAACAGATGAAAAACATTGATGTCTTTCAGAACAACAGATGAAAAACATTGATGTCTTTCAGAACAACTGAGGAAGACTGCCAGCGCATCTGTCAGCGACAGCTTCCATAGACTTGCCAGCACTGAAAACTGATACAAATTCATCACAGGTGTGGATATGGTGGGGAAATCAAAAATGGAGTTGCCACAAAGAGTAGGGCATGAAGTCATGATTTGTATCCTGCTAGACGTGTACCCTGGCAAACACACCAGTCACTGCTTTTATTACTCTGACAGCGCAGTGCGGGATGCCAAATGTACATTTTGCCAGAAGTAATGCCTTTAGAGTCATCACCTGGGTCAACCATTCCTGTGCTGGATATGACTTTACACAGGATTAAAAGTTCTTCATTTCAATCAGCATTTCACGTCCACTCGTGCGTCTTTGTAAGAGTAAGAGCATTTTTGTGTTTGTCTGTTATTTTCCTGGAATCAATGTAAACCTGCCCATGAACTTCAGGTGACAAATCTGTGGATTTTTCAAATCAATGTAAACCTCATTAGCAGAATGAAGGTAAAAAATCAATGCCACCCTTAGACATACAGCTGAAATAGCAAACCAATGAAAATGTTTAACTGTAAAAATCAATGCAAACCTTTCTATGGAGTTGAAGTAGTAAATCAATTTAAATCTAATCTATGAAGCTGAGTTAGCAAATCAATATAAACCCTACCCATAAAGTTCTGAAAACAAATCAAGGTAAACCTCACCGTAAAGTTCCGAAAACAAAATCAATATGATTCTCACTCAGCAGTTCAGATATTAATCAAACCACAACTGTGACCTCACCAATGAAGTTGAGGTAGCCCTCTCCCCCCAGGCCAATAGTGATGAGGCGGATCATCTTGTGGAGAGCCAGGCCACGATCGATGATGAGAGACTGGTCAGACATGAGCGACATGTGTGTGTACATCTCCTTGTCCATCAGCCAGAAGGAGATGGTCTTGTCTCCCACCAGGGCCTGGTCATGACTCTCCGTGTACGCTATGCACGGCTCCGACCATCGCCGGTTCAGGAGAGTCTGGGCCAGTTTGTCCATGTCCCAGTCATCATCTTTGGTCGTCTTCAGCAGCTGCACAAACGCTTGCCTTTCATTGATCCCAACAGCTGTATGTTCAGAGCCCATCGTCATTTTAAACAACTGTACAATTGCAACAGCTGCTGTGGTAAAAGCGGTTAGTGCTGCAGACTTCCGCTGTGTGGTAGCAAGTTCAATTCCCATCAGAGCCAGAGGGATCTGTCTGCCACTGCCAATTCTGCCCACAACTGAATTTGCTATGGGTTCAGATGGAAAGACTGGTAACACACAGTCAAATCTCATCAATCTAATGGGAGCATCTCAGAATGTTGCTAAAATTTTCTGATTAGCATGTGCAGGTGTCTCTATCAGGCCTTGCTGATGCTGGCATATTTAACAATTGTACAATTACAACAGCTGAGTTTGCTATGGGCTCAACTGGGAAGACAGAACAGTCTAGTCTCATCAATTTAATGGATGCATCTCTCAGAGTACTGCTCAAATTTCTGGACCAACATAATATGCAGGTGTCTTTATCTCTCAGGCCTTGCTGACTCCAGCATATATATATGAAAATGAGCATAGTGTATAGCCCTGGCACTCAGTCTCAGACCAGAATGGACATCTGTTGGATCATCTTCATCATCCTCATTGATCAGCATTAAGAAAGGACAAGTCTGAAAGTCTGTAGCCTCTCATGTCCTGCTGTCATGGTGACCTCAGTTTTGATTTCTTCTCCCCGTCTATGCCTTTGGTGAGATTTTGTTGGAGGCATCCGTACTGACAAATCTATGTGGACTGTTTCGGGACGAACATGGTGGTGCTTCTGGAGGGAGAGCACACTCAAGTTGGCTCTGCAACTAAGCAATAAGTGTCATCAGCAGGGAGGCTTAGCTGGAGGTGTCCTGCATATATTGGATCAGAACAGGTGCCACTGAACACCAGCAAAGTGACTGTGTCAGTGCAGTGTCTCTTCTGATGGGTCACCTCATGACGACTTGACATTGACTGCTCCCTGTTGATTGCCACTGATGGGCTGTGGCAGAACAAGCCAGGCTTTGGATGTAGATGGGGTGTCAGAATGACCTGTGTGGATGCAGTTACACTGAGATGGCACAGAAGACAAAACAGTACCTATTAAAAAAAAAAGAAAAATCATTCTTGATCCTTTTCAACAACATACTGTTATCTATTATCCTTTTCAACAGTATAATCACCTTTCATCATTTTCAACATCTCATAATCACCATCTTTCATGATTTTTACATATGCAATTATCATTCACCGTATGCAGTTACATACAGTCATCTTTCATCTTTTTCAACTGTATCCAGTCATCTTTCATTATTTTCAACTGGACACACACACACATTCTCCCCACATTTCCAACTGCATAAAATCATTTTTCATCATTTACACCTATATGCAGTCAGAATACAGATGTACAGAGTCATCGTACTCATTTTCAACTGTATACAAAAACATCATTTTCAGTTGCATGCAATCATTTTCCACAAATTTCAACAGGTGTCTGTCAATCTTTTTTTCCCCCATTTTTTAAGATGTATGCAACAACAACAGTCACTATCCCATCATTCATATATAATCAGGACATGAATCCATACACTGCAGCATGTGGCCAATGTCATAGTCATTTGAAGGATATCTGACAGGGTCAAGACACTATACATATGGTATTGTTTGTTTGAAGCAAAGATGTTTTGACATTAAGGCCCAGTCCATGGCACAGTCCTATGTTATGATCAGCAATATAACTACAAGAGAGATTATTCCATAATGTGAGTAATTACTATCTTGTGTTGCATGTAATCTTAGAAACGTAATCTACGACTGATCAATCTGCATAGTGATAATGACATGAAATAGTGTACAAACTAAGTAGCATAAGACAAATAATACAATGAAATTCTTTTTTAAAGCAGTGAGAGAAAAGAAGCAGTGGAAAGAGGAGAAAGACACAAGCCATGTTCACAGGAATGGCAAAGCAATCAACTGTCATTGTTTGGACGAAAGAGACGAAACAAGCCATGTTCACAGGAATGGCAAAGCAATCAACTGTCATTGTTTGGACGAAAGAGACACAAGCCATGTTCACAGGAATGGCAAAGCAATCAACTGTCATTGTTTGGACGAAAGAGACACAAGCCATGTTCACAGGAATGGCAAAGCGATCAACTGTCATTGTTTGGACGAAAGAGACACAAGCCACCTTGACAGGAATGGCAAAGCGATCAACTGTCACTGTTTGGACGAAAGAGACACAAGCCATGTTCACAGGAATGGCAAAGCGATCAACTGTCACTGTTTGGACGAAAGAGACACAAGCCATGTTCACAGGAATGGCAAAGCGATCAACTGTCACTGTTTGGACGAAAGAGACACAAGCCATGTTCACAGGAATGGCAAAGCGATCAACTGTCATTGTTTGGACGAAAGAGACACAAGCCATGTTCACAGGAATGGCAAAGCGATCAACTGTCATTGTTTGGAAATGAAGCCAAGCAGGTGAAGCAGGAAACACCAACACTCACACTGGTGCACACAGAAAGAGTGTCAACCTTGAAATAAGCGGGGCTTTCTGTGGCGCTTCATGCCCTGCTCTCATGCTGACATCAGTTTCAATGTCCTTTCCCGCTCCAATTATGCTGCAGAAGTTCAGGCCCTCATGCAGGCAGCCTCCATGATTCATGATTCACAGAGCGACTGCACCCAAGTTGTCTTCCTCTCTGACGCGCTGTCCGTCCTGGAGGCCCTTGCAGGAGACAAACTTCCTCGTCTAATGGAGAAACTCCAGGAACTCGCCAAAAGTAGACGAGTAGTCCTGCAATGGGTACCTGCCCACTGCGGAGTCCCAGGGAACGAGGCAGCCGATCAGCTCGCCAAAACCGGAGCCAGAGGAAGACAACCATACAACAGCGTCAGCTTTGCAGAGAAGAAGACCCTGTGAAGGCTCTGATGCGACCACAACACAAGGGATGCCTTCCATCTTCTGGAGAGACAGGAGCAGGTGGTCATTATGAGACTTAGAACTGGCCACTGCCGACTCAATGACCACCTGCATAGGAAGCTGAAGCTGGCGCCTTCCTCCTCCTGCTCCTGTGGTCTTGAAGACCAAACACCAGAACACATCTCTACAGACCTGTCCCCTTCTCAAACGACTGAGAGAAACTGTGTGGCCCAACGCTGACTCCGCTGCACACGAAGCTCCACGGCTGCCGACAAGACCTGGAGAAAACGGCTTTATTTATCAACGAGGCTGGGCTGACGCTGTGAGGTGTACGAAGAAGAAGAAGAAGAAGAATGTCCTCTCCACCTCTGTGGCCTTGGTTTGGTTCCATAGGGGTCACCGTATAGGAGAGTCTGTGGGGACTGTTGTTGGACAGACGTGGTAGTGTCCTCCGGAAGGAGAACTCACTCATGCCGGCTCCACGATTAAGCAATTATTGTCGTCAGTAGGGGGCCTAGCAGATGGTGTCCTGCGTATGCTGGATCAGAACAGGTACCACTGAACACCACTGAAGTGACTCGGCAGCAGTGCAGTGCCTGCTGCGGTGGATTGCTTCTTGACGGCTTGACACTGACTGCTCCCTGCGGATTGCCCATGCAGGGGCTGCGGCGGGACTGACCAGGCTGTGGCTGTGGACAGGATGTCGGAATGAGCAACAAGGGTGCACTGCCACTACGGTGGCACAGAGGATGGGACAGCAAAAAAAAAAAAAAGAAAGAAAGAAAGAAGTGGGGAAAAAAAAATGAAATAAGGTAAGGCGAGTCAATCATGTTGACACAAAGCAATCAGAAGTATGTATGAACAGTGCTTCAGACAAACACTTAACAAAACATTTACATGAACATCTATTCATATGGATGAAACTGTGATACTAAGCTGATGTATTAAGATGAATGATGCCTGACCAATGTGTGATGTGACAAGCAATATGTATGTGTTGTGTTATCTTTGATGTATCATATGAATAATTGCCTTGATCCACATATATCGGCAACCCATGGCCAGACGATAGTCGAAGCCACATCCTCCTTCCTCCACTGGTCGACCCAGGGTGGGCATGCCCGACACATCCTGTCAGCAAAAACGTTCCATACATCAATGACACAAACAAAAAGAATTTGCACCACTGATTAATTTTACAAGAGACATCACACACATACACACACACACTAAAACATCACACGTGTTGGTAATAAAAGAGAAGAATGAACAGAGATCGAATGACAAAAGACATACTTGTCAGTATGCATCGGTTTCTCTGTTGAATGAAAATAATCATCATCACATAACAATGATACCATAACAAATAAAAATATGTGCCTCAATGACTGTCATGATAATGTATAAGTTGAGGTAGTCATGGAACAGCATATGGATGGCCACTGTCAGAAAGATGATGTATGATAAACTACAGACTCTGAAATGAATAACCAATCAGGATCAATAAGCGTACCTCAGAGATAGTGATCATGAAGTCAGGGTAGAAGGTGTGCAGCATGTAGTAGTTGGCCAAAGTCAGGTAGGCAAAAGACTCGGTGTCTGTGTTCAGCCCAAAGTACTCATCGTAGTGACCCGTGAACCCATGACCTAAACAGTTCACATTTAACAAACAAGTTTGTTCCTCCTCCTCTTTCTCTTGCTCTCTCTCTCTAATTCATAAGTAAGGGAGCATTTTTCCTGTGGGAGATGCTCATCTTTACACTATAACATAGACAGCCCGCAAACAGATTTCTCTTACCATGTCCGCATTTTACCGAAATATTTTACATATGAGGAAAAAAAGAAAAATTCCTATTTGTAGATATGCACTTAAAATGTTTTCTTCACTGTGTTTGAAACATTACTACATTCTGTTGGGAATTTATTTTTCTTTTTAATGTTCAACCATAAAAAGAGAAGAGATGTAGGTATTTAAGATTTTTTAGATTGCCTGCAGTCAAATTTTCAAGAGTAAGTTTGAACCAGACGAAAGATTTTCCTCAAACTTACATCCACAATCAACACCAAAGCATGCCCATACACATTCTTTTTTTCAAAACAAGTTTTCATGGAAACCAAGCTCATTTGTATACAGCAACTGTGCATTCACAATCATACACCTCATGTATACTGCGCAATGCATTCCAGTTCATATTCACATACACCATCCAATTAACACACACAGTAACGCCTCTCATAAACCTAAGGAAATAATTCTTAATGAGTCTTTACAGTGAGGATGATTTTGGGGAGGGGCGAGGGAATGAATTCAGAACTGACGGAGAGAAATATATTCCACACAGGGTTTTAAAATAATGGAGGGAGTGGAGAAGGTGGCATGGGGTGCCTTTCTTTGAAAGGTCTCTACAGAGTGGTTTCACGGTCCAAAGCATTGCTCTGATGTTCATGCAAACCATTCCAGTTCACTTTCATTTCAGAGGATAGCTGTTTCTGTCTTCAGCTGAGCTCATAACGCATACAACCAACATGAGTTTACTTCAAGTATACCAACTGTCACTGCCTGAGGTACAGAAACCATTCCCCTATTCCCCTATTCCACACCTTCACCCCATTCATCTCCCATCCCCATTTCTTCCATTCCCAGATGCAAATATGACAATCTTGCCTCAACTCTTTCATTCCTACTTTTCTATGAACCATTACTTCCTCTTGTCCTTGATTCTTATAATACAAGTATTCCCTTCATTCCTGGATTTAAAGAAAAAAAGAAGTGTAAAGTAAGAACTGCCATGTATGTATAGCAAAACTGGCCAGAATAGAGTGCCAACCACTTTCCCACGCTGTAGGGGCCATCTTGCATCCATTTTCATTCATAAACACTGCCCCGCAAGCGACCCGGTCATGACGCGTACCGATGACGCGACTCACACAAAGTTCAATGTGCTTACCGCGAGAACCAATTTTCCAGGCTGCAGGAAGGAAATGAAGGATTTCTGGGCTGCAGGAAGGAAGAGTAGGATTTCCGCAAACTGGAAAACTGGGTAGTAGAGATGAAAGAGTTAATCAGCACTGGAGCGCACCTTTATCTCTAGCAAACTGTCAGGCATCTCTCCACATCTTCAACTCAACCCATTTGCCATGGCCAGCTCCCTCTCTCTTACTTTTTGGGCAGAGACCATTTACTGAATGGAACTGGCATAAAAGCACATTAAAAAAAAAAATCCACGTGCTCACCAAATCATTTTTTTTAGAGTGATTTGTAGACATCAGGTTTCTTATTGGGGTTATGGTCATGTATATCCAGTCATCGTACAAAGGTTTATGTTCTAGTGTCTGGTCAATCTACAGTTGACGAGCAGATTTCTTGGACTGCATGTCCTACATACCCATGCCATGCGAGTGATACAACATGGACGTCACGCCATCAAAGCGGAAGCCGTCAAAGTGATATTCATTGATCCACATCCTCAGGTTGGACAACAGAAATCGCAACACCTCCCACCTAGTGACACAATAAAAATACATTTCAAACTCCATCTATCTGGTGGGAAATAATGGAGCAATGCATTTTATACCACATCCTACCTGATGACACGTAATACATTTCATACCACATCCTACTGATGACACATAGTACATTTCATATCACATCCTACCTGATGACACATAATACATTTCATACCATATCTTACCTGATGACACATAATACATTTCATACCACATCCTACCTGATGACACATAATACATTTCCTACTACGTCTTCCTACCAGACACATAAGTTTCACACCGAATCCTCCTAAATGTGACACAATGCATTCCATGCCATATTCTATCTGGTGACACATTATACAATCCACACTTTATCCTCCTGGTGACACATAATACATTCATACCACACCCTCCTACTGGGACACATGATCCATATAACATTACATCTCCTGTCTGGTGACACTTAATACACTTCATATCACACTCTCCTACTTGGTGGCACATAATTTGTTTTGGTGGCACATACCTATCAGGCCACATCCTCCTGCCTGGTGATGCAGGACAATCAATATCTCGTCAAGACATAAAACATGTTTCATAGCATCCTCCCGCCTCATAACAAAATTATGTGTCATGCCACAGCCGCCTACCCGATGACACATAATGCATTTCATACCCCTCCTCCTACCCGATGACACATAATGCATTTCATACCCTCCTCCTACCCGATAACACATAATGCATTTCATACCCTCCTCCTACCCAATGACACATAATGCATTTCATACCCTCCTCCTACCCGATGACACATAATGCATTTCATACCTTCCTCCTACCCAATGACACATAATGCATTCATACCCTCATCCTACCCGATAACACATAATGCATTTCATACCTCTCCTCCTACCCAATGACACATAATGCATTTCATACCCTCCTCCTACCCGATGACACATAATGCATTTCATACCCTTCCTCCTACCCAATGACACATAATGCATTCATACCCTCCTCCTACCCGATGACACATAATGCATTTCATACCCTCCTCCTACCCAATGACACATAATGCATTTCATACCCTCCTCCTGCCTGACACATAATGCATTTCATACCCTTCTCCTGCTCAAGACACATGCATTTCATACCCTCCTCCTCCTGCCTGGTGACACATAATGCATTTCATACCCTTCTCCTACCCAATGACACATAATGCGTTTCATACCCTCCCTCCTACCTGATGACACATAATGCATTTCATACCCTCCCTACCCAATGACACATAATGCATTTCATACCCTCCTCCTACCCAATGACACATAATGCATTTCATACCTCCTCCTACCTGAAGACACATAATGCATTTCATACCCTCCTCCTGCCTGATGACACATAATGCATTTCATACCCTCCTCTACCTGACGACACATAATGCATTTCATACCCTCCTCCTACCCAATGACACATAATGCATTTCATACCCTCCTCCTACCCAATGACACATAATGCATTTCATACCCTCCTCCTACCTGATGATAAATAATGCATTCCCTATCCCTCTCCTGCCTGATGACACATAATGCATTTCATACCCTCCTCCTACCTGATGACAAATAATGCATTTCCCTACCCTCCTCCTGCCTGATGACACATAATGCATATCATACCCTCCTTCTACCTGATGACACATAATGCATTTCACACCCTCCTCCTACCAATGACACATAATGCATTTCATACCCTCCTCCTACCTGAAGACACATAATGCATTTCATACCCTCCTCCTACCTGATGACACATAATGCATTTCATACCTCCTCCTACCCAATGACACATAATGCATTTCATACCCTCCTCCTACCTGAAGACACATAATGCATTTCATACCCTCCTCCTACCCGATGACACATAATGCATTTCATACCTCCTCCTACCCAATGACACATAATGCATTTCATACCTTCCTCCTACCTGATGACACATAATGCATTTTCATACCCTCCTCCTACCAATGACACATAATGCATTTCATACCCTCCTCCTACCTGATGACAAATAATGCATTCCCTACCCTCCTCCTACCTGATGACACATAATACATTCCATACCCTCCTCCTACCCGATGACACATAATACATTTCATACCCTCCTCCTACCCCGATGACACATAATGCATTTCATACCCTCCTCCTACCCAATGTCACATAATACATTCCATACCCTCCTCCTCCCTGATGACACATAATGCATTTCATACCCTCCCTTCTACCTGATGACACATAATGCATTTCATACCCTCCTCCTACCTGATGACACATAATATTTCCATACCCTCCTCCTACCTGATGACACATAATACATTCCATGCCCTCCTCCCTGATGACACATAATGCATTTCATACCCTCCTTCTACCTGATGACACATAATACATTTCATGCCCTCCTCCTACCTGATGACACATAATACATTCCATGCCCTCCTCCTACCCAATGACACATAATACATTCCATACCCTCCTTCTACCTGATGACACATAATGCATTTCATACCCTCCTCCTGCCTGGTGACACATAATACATTCCATACCCTACTCCTACCTGATGACACATAACACATTCCATATCAATCCTATCTAATGATACATGACAACACATTTCATAGTAATCCTATCTAATGATACATGACAACACATTTCATATCAATCCTATCTAACGATGCATGATAATACATTTCATAGTAATCCTATCTAATGATACATGACAACGCATTACATAGTAATCCTATCTAATGATACATGACAACACATTACATAGTAATCCTAACTAATGATGCATGACAACACATTTCATATCAATCCTATCTAATGATACATGACAACACATTTCATATCAATCCTATCTAATGATACATGTCAACACATTACATAGTAATCCTATCTAATGATGCATGACAACACGTTTCATATCAATCCTATCTAATGATACATGACAACACATTTCATATCAATCCTATCTAATGATATGTGACAAGCCATTTCATAGTGATCCTATCTAATGATACATGACAACACATTTCATAGTAATCCTATCTAATGATACATGACAACACATTACATAGTAATCCTATCTTATGACACATGACAACACATTTCATAGTAATCCTATCTAATGATACATAACAACCCATTTCATAGTATAATGATATATGTCAACACGTTTCATAGTAAACCTATCTAATGATGCATGACAACACATTTCATAGCAATCCTACCTATGATGCATGACAACACATTTCATAGTATAAAGATACATGACAACACATTTCATAGTAATCCTATCTAATGATACATGACAACACATTGCATAGTAATCCTGTCTAATGATACACGATAACCCATTCATAGTATATATCTTTCTACCGATGACATAACACATTTCAAATCATAAAAGCCCACCTAGCAACACACAATCCATTCTGTGTATCACATCCTTCCATCTAGCAACATAAAACAACTACCCATTTCATGTGACTTATTCTTACCTTGTGAAACACATTTCATACCACATACTTTTCACCTGATGACTCATGATAAATTTCTCCTACCTGTTAACGTAACACATTTTACACCACATCCTCTTCTCTGATGATAGATAATAAATTTCATAGTTCATCCTCCTACCTAAACACAATACATTTCATACTATATCCTCTACTCAATGACATTAATAAATTTTCAAACCACATTAAAATAATGCAAAGTAGCCTTCACAATTCAAAGGATGCATAATCACAAGCTTACGAAGTGTAATCGAAAAGACGGGAGTCCCACAAGTCATGATTGCCTCGCCCCCCATCGTGAAAGAAGCAGGAGTTGGTGCCATCAAACTGATTCAGGCCATCAATGACGTTCTTGCTAGCATGGCTGTGCACCACATCCAGGAGAACAGTGATGCCATGAGCATGGGCCGCATCCACCAGTTCCTTCAGGTCCTCTGGGGTACCGTAGCGACTGGAAAACCCACCACCAGACATCCATGGTGAACGTAAGCAAACCACAAGGTAATTGTCCAGACCAAAACCACTCATCATCCAGTGACTGAAATCACGCTCAGGATGTCCTGGAGTAAATAAACTACACACCCATGGATATCCTTAACTCTTTCATTCCTAGTTGCAAAGTGAAACGACTGCAGGCGTAATCTAAACAAATCTTAAATAAATGTCAGCGAACCGCCCAGAGAAACGTGGACAAACGAGTCACAAGACAAACCACAACGCGTTTCGACCTCTTAGGTCTTCTTGTACCTGAAGAAGACCTAAGAGGTCGAAACGCGTTGTGGTTTGTCTTGTGACTCGTTTGTCCACGTTTCTCTGGGCGGTTCGCTGACATTTATTTAAGATTTCTTTCACTCCTACTTTTCTATGAACCACTACTTCCTCTTGTTCCTAGATTCTTAAAATACGAGTATTCCTGTCATTCCTGGATTTAGAGAAAAAAAAAAAAGAAGTGTAATTAAGAACTGCCACATATGCAGTAGCAAACCAGCCAGAATAGAGCGGCAACCACTTTCCTGTGCTGTAGGGGCGGTCCGGCATTCATTCCATTCATAAACACTGCCCCCCAAGTGACCCGGTCATGACGTGTACCAATGACGCAACTCGCGCAAAGTTCAAAGCCCTTACCGCAAGAACCAATTTTCTGGGCTGCAGAAAGCAAAAAGGAGGGATTTTGTGCTGCCCGGTTTTCCAGGCTGCAGGAAGGAAGGGTACAATTTCTGACAACTGGAAAACCGGGTTGTAGGGATGAAAGAGTTAAGGACTGAAATCATACCAATGAGCATTCATAGTGAGTAAAACTACTCTCGATTATTTTCAGTGACTGGAGCCGCACCGGCTGGCATTCCCAGGAATTGACACCATACCCTTAGAACATCCATAACAAATGAAACCAGCACAAAGGACATTTATTATAGTGACCAAGACTTACACCTTAGTGAATGAAATCAACACACACAGCATTCATAGTGACAAAGTATACATCACCACACGACCGTAGAGAATAAAATGAACACATAGGACATCTATAGTGTCAATAAAACCAACATACAGGACATTCATGATGTCAAACTATGTATTACAGGACAACCCTACAGAATAAAACCAACATACCGGACATCCATGACATCAAGCTATGCATTACAGGACAACCCTACAGAATAAAAAAAAAAAATAAAAAAAACATCCATAATGTAAACTGTCATAGGACAACCACAAAGAATAAAACCAACAGACAGGGCATCCATAATGACAAGCTATACATCACAGGACAGCCACAGAGAATAAAACCAAATATACAGCATCTGTAATGACTAAGTACCCATCAGAGGACATTCACAGAAAACAAAACCACCACATATGGCATTCATATTGACTGAAAAACTACCTGATAATAAAAAGAACCTACATTTATGGCATTCATATTGACTGGAACTACCTGATAATGAAAAGAACCTACACATACTGACTGAAATTACCTGATAATGAAAAGAACCTACACATATTGACTGAAAAACTACATGATAATGAAAAAACCAGCACATATGGCATTCGTATTGACTGAAACTACGTGTGATAATGAAAGAACCTACACATACGGCATTCATATTGACTGAAACTACCTGATAATGAAAAGAACCTACATATATGGCATTCATAGTACACTGAGGCTGCACCACAGCGAATAAACAACACAAAATGCTTCCATGGTGACAAAAAGCATACCATAGTGAATAAAGCCAACACACAGGGCTTCCATAGTGACTGAATCTACAACATATGACACCCATATTGAATGTAACCATCATTACATGGGTTTCCAGACTAATGGAAACCACGCCATAGGATGCAATAATGAATTAAACCAAAACAAAGGGGTTCTGTGGCGAATAAAACCAGACCATTTGATATCATAGTGAATGAAATCAACAAACAGGGCTTCCATATGACTGAATCTACACCATATCGAATGAAACATCATACAAGGTTTCCAAAGTGACTCAAATCACATCACATGATGCAATAATGAATGAAACCAAAACAAAGACATCACAGTGAATGAAATCAACAAACAGGGCTTCCACATGACTGAATCTACACCATATCGAATGAAACATCATGCAAGGTTTCCAAAGTGACTCAAACCACATCATATGATGCAATAATGAATGAAACCAACACAACAAGCTTACGAGATTGAAACTAGATCATTAGACACTGCAGTGAATCAAACCAGCACACACAGCATCCATAGTGACTGAAATCATGCTGTAAGACACCACGATGAATGAAATCAACACCACAGGGCAACCATGACCATGAACTCAGATAACCAGAGTAACTGAACAACACATGACAACAACAGCTGTAACATACTCATACGACAAATAGGGGAACTAAATCAAATGCATATTACAACCAGTGTCTGAAACCATAGTATACAGCTACTATAGCAGCTAAAATAACATCACATAACAGTACAATTAGCTTGCTTGCATCACTTTACAATCACAGTCAGTAAAATGTATAAAAAGAAAAAAAAAAACGTACTGACAAAATTCACCCACAGGATATCTCAAACAATCGAAAATACACCTCAATACTGGAACCATAACAAAAGGCAACCCATAGTGACATATCAGACTAAGGGGCATCCATAGCGACTGACTCACCACAGTGCAATAAGACATAATAATCAGCTATCCTTCAAGTCTGCACCGAGAGACAATTAAAACGATTATATAAACTAGTAGCCATGAACATTTCATAATGCCATTTCAAAGTTGTAAAGTGTGAAACTATAGTACTTTGCGTCTGTTTTTTCATCAGTTCAGTTTTTGTTCAGCTTTTCAAACTGTCAAAGAATGTACTATCGCATATATCACCTTCCCATAACTCTAATCTGGAACTTCTGTTGATTTGTAAAGTAAAAAAAAATGCATCAACTATTATAGTTCAATCAACTGTTTTATCTCTCCATAACTCACTTAAGATTTCCTTTCAAATCCTGAGTTTCTGAGGGGAAGAAACAAGTCCGATTACCTTGAAGCAGCAAAAAAGCTGGTGACCTGGTATCCAAAACTGGCATAGTAGGCATGTTCCATGATAGCCATCATCTGAATACAGTTGTAGCCTGCAGACAAACATGCACAGATCAAACATCTAAATTACACTGTGGAGGGTTTTTTTTTTTTTTTTGTTTGTTTGTTTGTTTTTAGTATCTTATTTTTCATGCTCTTGGGCAGTAATCTCATTTTTCCAGCTCCCCATACCCAGCCACACCCAAGTTCATCCTGTTCCAAGTTCAGCAGCCAGCAGTCCATGAAGAGCAATCATCATCAGCTCATCATGAGGTAGATCTCCAGCAGAGATACTGCACTTTGCACTTTGACGGTGTTCACAGGTCACTATTCCAATTCAACACAGACTGTCATTCCATCATTTCCAGTTGTTTCCACACTCTTAACATTGTTTTCAACTCCCCTTTTAACACAGTTAGCCACAGAAAATTGCACAAGCAGTGCCAGAGCTTCAGTCTGCGAAAACTGGTGCTCCTGCAGCAAATTGTTTTGAGATCACTAAAAAAAAAAAAAAAAAAAAAAACGCCATACGTCAGATTCATAACACATTAAACAGATTTTCCACAAAGGCATTTTGCAACACAGTCTGCAACTTTTGTGTCTTTTCGATAGCTGTATGATGAAAAACAAACTGCAAGATCAAAATATGTCAAGTTTCTAAATTTGATTATTTTCATCATCTGTTTTCTTTGATGAATGTAGTATTACAGTGAGGGTTACCTAGATCCACAATCCTGGGTATGACATTGTTGGTGAACTCCTTGTAGGTGGCCACTTTGCCCTCCCACGAACAGATGCCCACATGAACCTCATACACCTTCAGGGCTGCTGGCCGTCTTGGGTGAGGATGTTTGAATGTGTACGTCTGCTCAAGCATAACCACAAGACTTATCAACGTACATTTCTCTGCAAAACTAGAAAAAATGGCGCTTGCATACCAGTGATCAAGTCCAGAGCAAAAGACAGGAAAATCATTAAAAGAAATCTATTCCTTGTGACACAAATACAACATTGTAGCTACCCAATCATGCATTCTGTGGTCAAATGTAAATCTGCTTTAAAAAAAATTACACTTTCTCACTATCCTCAATATGTTAACATCTTCTACATGTCAAATAATAAGTTTCAAAACGAGTAACTGAAGGCGGAAAATGAAGCAAATTTTAAAAAGACAATACACAGACAAACAGATTACAGGACAAAACATGATGCGTTTCAACCCTCTTGGGTCTACTTCAGGCAAAAACACAAAACATCTAGGACAATAAAACTGAGAATGAGCAACCACTTATCTTCTCATATTCAGTGCAAAATGGGTGTTGGCTGAAAACCAAAATGTCAATGATAAATTGCTGTCTACATGGACAGGTAAAAAAATTCCCACAGAGTGACGACAACAGTGTTCTGCAGGCTCTTAAGATTTCAAGGCTCTAAATCAGATCATCCTGATAACTACTATACTTAGTGCTGAGTGACGCTCCTTCACACCAAACATTTATTTCTATGTGTTGTTCTCCAAACACTCTGCTGAGCAATGTTTCCTCAAAATCAAACATCCAGTAATCATTCAAACTGAATATCAAATCTTGAACTCTAGAGACCTGACTAATTATCTGTCAAACTAAAATACAATCTTGGGTAATACAACAGCAGTTATCTCCACCGTGTACAGCACTAAATAATACTCCTTCAAACTCTATAGTCAATTTCCTTTACTCGGCAATATACACCATGACATGTCTTACAACCTGAAATTGGTTACACCTGACATTTTTTTAAATATATTAGTATAAAGTCAGAATGGTCATGCTGACTCTTTCTGAACACACACACACACACACACACACACACACACACACACACACACACACACACACACACAAACACACACACACCACACACAAATAAAACCATTAACATTACTAATCATTGTTATTTCACTGTCAAATGTTCACAATAGTCATAGTTACACTTTATGCAATGACGTGAAAACTAGAACAGGCAACCTGGCCTCCCGTTGTCTGCATTGTTCTCAAGCATTTTAAACAACAGCAATATGGGGGTAAAATGAATTTTCAAAAAAAAAAATTATGCCGAGAGAGAGCCAAACCAGCCAGTGAAAGACAAGCCAATCACCATCACCTGTTGTGGGGGAGGGTCCCAGAACACCTGCTCAAAGATGGGGTATTCTTTGGGGCGTGTGACGTAACGTGACCACGGACACATTCGCTCTTCCTGTTTGCCAAACTTGGTGCACATCACCAACTGCACAGAGAAGTATGAGACTCTTGGCCTGTCTGCTTCAGCAACTTGAAATAAATGTTCAAAGGCCATTTGACACAACATGCAAACACTGAAGCAGAATATTATGTATGTCTCTGGGTTTCAAAACCAGCGCTTTGGGCACAAAGCTCTTTGCAGCCTGTCTAACATGCACATTTAATTACCTCCCTTGCCTAGCTGGGTTTGCTCAAGTTCAACATGAAAAAACCCCACTAAGTTCCCTCTTGTGACAACCTGTAATGTTCTACTACACTCAGATAAGTTGTGCAAGTGTGTGCATGCACATAACACACACACACACACACACACACACACACACACACACACACACACACACCATTCCTATCTTACAAAAAAAATGTCTCTGTCACTTCAAGTAGCTGTTATCACTTTACCATACCCTTGTACTGAATTTAACGCTATTAAATTTGTGCCTGCTTTGTACACATGCACGCATGCTCACACACACACACAACCATCCATCATAGGGTTATGCAATGACATGAGGAAGTTTATTCTAGTCCTGCTACAAAATAACTTACATATTATTTTTAATTCACGCGTTTTAACCTATGACTTTTTAATTTGATCAGAACACAATCCAATTTCTTTTTTTTTTTCCATCTAATATCACTTTTGTGGAAAGACGTAAAACTTATGATACATACATACAATCATCATAAACAAAAAATGCACAACTTATCAGTAGTCTTTATCTCTGGATATGTATGTGTGCATGTGCCCATATATATATGCAAACTATTTCAAGAGTAGTCAGAAAAGCAGCTTTGCTGAGTATGATATATATTACTCCAACCCATAGGACAGACAAGAAAACATAATGCCTTGTTGAATCATTTACATAACAATTCACAGATGATCTGTTAATATTTCAGTCAGTACCAGAAACTTTGAAAATAAAAAAAGTATATCATTTAGATCTGGAGGATATGGAAAAACCTATGAGACACTAACACTTAATGTTCTGTCACCTTCAGCTTGCAGAGGTGTTGGATGGGACATGAACCATCTTCATTGGCCGGGATCTTCAGCTCCCATCGCCCAAACTCCGTGGGGCTGAACCGACAACGCTCCTCTATCTTCCACTCATCTGTCAACAGATCAACTCTTTCCATTTTCCCATCTCACCTTCTTGGGCTCTCAGTGGTGTCATTCCCACTCCGCTCATTCCTGCTCACAAGTTTGCAACACACAGTCATCCTGTAAAACATCACTAGGAAAAAAATACTGATAACCCAGGTATATACAGTTATCCACATAAAGGTCACAGGTAAAGAGTCATGTTACAGCCACAGGTAAGTACGTTCATGTAACTGGTTAATAAAGTCATGGGCAAGAAACTCATAAATTCAGCCATGAAAAGGTTACTGGTAAATACAGTCACTGTCTTAATGTAAAAAAAAAAAATCATATCTAAATATGTGTTCCTTCAAGGACCACAAGTAAACATAATAATCCACGTAAAAGGCTACTTGGAAATATTGTTAGCCATAGAGAGAGCCAATGGTGAACAGAATGAACCTGGAAGAACCACACACACACACACACACACACACACACACACACACACACACACACACACACACACACACACACACACACACACACACACACACACACACACACACACCTAGTTCACGTACACACCCACACACATCTAGTGAAACAATGTGCATTACCCGTACACTTCTACACTACACACACACACACACACACACACACACACACACACACATACACACACACACACACAAGTGAACAACTGTGAACATGCAGTGTGCTTTGTGAATGTACCTACAGCACCTGACTGTACTTCAAACATGTTTAGTTCACATAAAAACAGACTTAAACTATTGCTTTCAAAAGACTGCATTTGAATCTCAGATTAATGTCAAAAGGAGAGATGCTGTCAGTTATAAATAACTAAGTTTTATTCAGACTGGGGTTGGGACTTCGGTCTGGAAAATAATATCACTTTAAGAACACTTTGTCAATGTGTATAACAAATTTCAATACAGCTGATTTTGATTTGACAAAAAGAAGAAAAAACAGATCTCTGAGTCATTCCTTTTTTTCTGATAGTTTGAGCCACTTTCTCGTCAGTCTGCTGCCTCTTCTCACTCTTTTCCTGTCGTTTTAAGTGATGGGCCAAATCACCCTGAACTCTTCCAAGCTGAGGGAAAACCTTCATCCGCTGAATTTAACATTCAAGTAAGAAATGAGTCTTTGCTGCTTACTGAAATCTCCTTTCAGGTAGATACCCTCAGCCCCTGGGGCCCACTCTTTGATCCGTATGCTGTTGTCGGGCAAGCGATGGATGCCGTAGTCCTCATAGGCCATGCTGAACTTGTCCAGACCCCCCTCATGGTATTGAATGTGAGTCAGCAGATCTCGGAAACACTTTACCTGTCGAGAAATGCCGCACAGTGCTGACTTCATTTCATCAATTATGATGAAATGTAGATTACCCTCTAAAAGCAGTGTACTGAACTAGTGGTTTATACATGATAGAATTTACTCCAATGCAACTGTGTCTTCATTACATTAAAAATTTTGAATCATTGAACCCATGTAAAATGGTGCTTACCCACCTACACAGATGAAAGCACATAAGCATGAGTGAGCGCGCGCGCGCGCGCGCGCACACACACACACACACACACACACACACACACACACACACACACACACACACACACACATGTATATGTGACGAAACAAACATATCAAGAGATCACGTTTCATTTAACCAAGTTCCTCTCTGGGCATACTTACCATGTCTATCAGACATGTCTGTGACTTGTTTTTTTTCTGATACTAACCTCGCTTTTAAAGTTAGCTCTTGCTTGTTATACAGTCTGGTTAGGTATTTGATATGAGATCGGCGGATTTTGTGTGATTATACATACCCTACACCTGCACACACATCAGTCAGTCAGTCAGTCAGTCAATCCCCTGACCGCTGGGGTCGCTGGGGGGACGTGATGAGGCAGCCGCCGTTTCTCTCCAGGCTCTTCTGTTTGTAGCGGTCATGAGGAGATCTGGCATGGTCATTTTGGTCCAGTCCTTTATATTGTCAGACCAGCTCTTTCTCTGCCGTCCTCAATTGCGCTCTCCTTCAACAGTACCTTGAAGGATGGTTTTGGAGAGGGTGTTATGACGAATGATGTGGCCAAACCATGCCATCTTCCGTCGTTTGACGGTTGCCAGAAGTGGTTCGTGGGGCCCAACAAGGTTAGTGACCAGGTTCCACACATAATCATTGGTCTTGTGTTCTTTGTACGAGATGCGGAGTAGTTTCCTCAGGCACCTGGTCTCAAACGCCTGGAATCTTCTTTCTGTTTCCGCCATCAGTATCCATGTCTTGCAGCCATATAATAGGATGGAGACCACTAGTGACTTGTAGAGCCGGAATTTTGTATGGAATTTGATGTTGCTCTTCCACACTCTGTTCAGTCTGGCCATCGCTGCTGATGCAGAGTTGATCCTGATTCGGATTTCTGCTGTGCAGGTGCCATCTTTGGACAGGGTTGCTCCCAAGTACCTGAAGCTGGTCACTTCTTCCAGGGGCTCACCATTCATGGTTATGTTAGCACTGCTGTTAGTCATGCTGTTGACCATGACCTTTGACTTCTCTGTGCTGACCTCCATGCCATAGGCACTTGCTCTTGTGCCAAATCTGTTTGTGAGATCCATACATACATGCATACACACACATACGTAAGCACACATGCTCTCTTCTTTCTCTCTCTCTTATAATATATGATTTTGTGAAAAGGCATACAATGAATGTACTACTATTACTGCACACACACACACACACACACACACACACACACACACACACACACACACACACACACACTCACTCACAATTTAGAGACAAAGAAAGAGACTAAAGTATGATGTAAAAAAAAAGAGGCAAACTGTGCACAACTCCAGGAAGTGCAAAACCACACTGTAATTCTAATCAGAATGTACCCTCTAGAGAAGAGTTTAGTTTATGTGTGTGAAAATACTACTGGGATACCACTCTCATAGCTTTGACTCTCAAGATCTGCTGGCCCAACAGAACAAAAACCATTTATAAATACACACAGACTCTTTTCAGGTTCTAGATTCTGACAAGTAACCACCAGATTATTCATGGGTCTACCCTATCTTTTTTCATTGGTATGGTGTCCACTTTGTCTTTATGAGCAGTATGTACCAATGCAATGTTTAGGTTTGGTATTCAAGGAAGCCAGGAAGGAAATCTGTGACGGCTGCACCACACTATCAGTCACTGGCCAGTGACCTTGAAGGGCAGTCTGCCATTTTGCCCTTAATATACACAACGATCTGTCACTCTGCCAGCTGGGCAGAGAGCCACTAATCCCACATGTCACAGATGCACAGGTTTCCCAGCAGGCGGTGGGCTGACTGACCGACACCCTCAATGACCTTAGGTCATTTCACGACCAGTCACAGCGCTCCAGTCACCTAGGAGCCCTTGACCTGTGGAGTGAGCAGTGTGTGTGTGTGTGTGTGTGTGTGTGGTGTGTGTGTGTGTGTGTGTGTGTGTGTATCTGTATGTGTGTGTGTGTGTGTGTGTGTGTGTGTGTGTGTGTGTGTGTGTGTGTGTGCACCTGTGTGCGTGTGTGCATGTGTGTTGTGTGTTGTGCTGCGTTGCGTTGCGTGTTGTGTGTGTGTGTATGCATGTTTGTGTGTATGTGTATGCATGTTTGTGTGTGTGTGTGCATGCATGCATGTGTGTGTGCATGTGTATGTGTATGTGACAGTATAAGCGTGTGTACACATGTATGTATGTGAATGTCTGTGCATATAAATGTGTGTGTGTGTTTTGTGTATGCATGCATGCGAGAAAGAGAAAGAAAGAGAGAGAGAGAGAGACATAGTGCGTGTGCATGCATGTGTGCACGTGCGTGTATGTGTGCATGCATACATGTGATACATGAATGTTCAAATGTGTGGATGTGTGTGTATGTGTGTGTGTAGTGTACATACACGTGTTTATATGGAGATGTAGGTTTGTCTGTGTGTAGGGGGTGGGGGTGGGGATTTAAAGAGAGTGAGAAAGAGAGGGTGAAGAACAATGACAGAGTAAAGAATGAACTGAGATCACACACACACACACACACACACACACACACACACACACACACAGTGAGTGAGAGAGAGAGAGGAGAGAGAGAGATTCTTTTCATGACAGTGGTACGCGATGACACTAGAAATACCTCAAGTCTCAATATTATCTCAATTTCAGTCTTTGACTGGCGCTCTGCGAAGAGAATGAACTTTTCCTTTTCTTTTCGTGTAGAGCGTCTGTCAGTGAGATCGACACTGACAGCTCACTTTTTGTCGTCATGCCTTATTTTCAAAAATGTTCTCTCACAGCAATGAAAAGTAATGTGAGGGCATTCGATCCTTGCTACATTCTACTTTCGTTCCTTCAAAATATAGATAATGCGCATGCGCAATTTTTCTGGACCCATGTTACGTTATGCCATCATCATTATTAAAACAAAGAAAATAATTAACTAAACAGTTTATCACATTAAGTTTGGTCAAAACAAAACACACGCTATTGTTTCCTGCTCATGGATAAATCCAAACGCACTGACGCATTCAGGCACGTACAATTCAGACTTGCCGATAGCAAACTTCTCAACCATCTGTTTTTAAAAAAAAGTGTAATAAGTACAATGTCATTTACCTCCTTCGAATTTCTTGTTCATAAATTTCCAAAATAACAGTCTTGGTTGAAAAGAGTTCTGACATTCGGCTCGGCTGGGGGCAACATATCACCCGACGAACCGTTTTGTTGCGGCATGGTTCACTCAGCGGGAGCTAGTCGACTTACTGCACGAAGGGTTGCACACCGATATGAGCAGTTGTGTCGCCAGCTTGCACGCAGCTTTGACTTTAGCTTATCGCCGTGTTTTGAAAGCCCTTGGCAAATGAAGGCCAAGTAACGAGCTAGCATTGTGTCAAGCTCAAAGGCGTACGTTTCGCTGACAGTGCGTTACGTGAGCCGCAGTCAGTTGGCGGCCTTGTGAGACAACCGTGTTGGCGGAGAACGGAGTCCATCACATGTGCGTGAAAAACATGGCTCTGCGTGTTTTTCTCTCTTGTTTTGTGTACCCTCCGACCCCCCCCCCCCCCCCCCCCTTTCCCGCCCTTTACCCCGTTTCCCCTCTCTCCTGCGACCCCAATTTCCCATTCCCCCGTCCCTCCAGGCTCCCGTTCCCGACCTCTGCATAAAGCTTATATAGGTTGTTTTTGCTGCTCGAGTCGCCCTGCATGCGCCTTTCTATGGAGCAGTCACCTCAGTTTGGAACTAACTTTTCATGGAGATCAGCGAGATGCGCGTAGGCCTACCCGTTCTTTCCACCCTCTACCCTCTGTCTCATAATGTTTTTACTTGCTGACTGGACTGAGAAGTCACACTGAGTTATCGGACGGTTAAACTGACCAACAGTTGACAATTGCAGTAATAAACTGTTTCTTTTTTAATATAAGCTTATCAGACTAGCTCTTACACACAAATGAATGCGCGCGTACCCTCACGCACACGCACACACGCACGCACGCACACACACACACACACACACACACACACACACACACACACACACACACACACACACACACGCACGCACGCACGCACGCACACACACACACACACACACACACACACACACACACACACACGCACACACACACACAACTAGCAACTTTGTCAAGAGGCATTGAGAGAAAAATGGTATGGCGTCCGGTGTGTGTGTGTGTGTGTGTGTGTGTGTGTGTGTGTGTGTGTGTGTGTGTGTCTCTCTCTCTCTCTCTCTCTCTCTCTCTCTCTCTCTCTCACACACACACACACACACACACACACACACACACGCACGCACGCACGCACGCACGCACACACGCACGCACACACACACACACACACACACACACACACACACACACACACACACACACACACAACTAGCACTTTACAATCAGTTGCTGTCAAGAGGCATTGAGAGAAAGATGGTATGGCGTCCGGTGTGTGTGTGTGTGTGTGTGTGTGTGTGTGTGTGTGTGTGTGTGTGTGTGTGTGTGAGAGAGAGAGAGAGAGAGAGAGGGAGGAGGGCGTGTGTGTGTGGATTAATGATGTTCCCTCTATATACTTCGTCCGTGTGTGTGCGTGTGTGTGTGTGTGCGCGCGCGCGCGCGCGCGCGCGTGCGTGCGACGTGAGAGAGAGAGAGAGAGGGGGGGGGGGGGTGCATGAGGGTGCGCGCACGTGTGTTTGTGTGTAAGAGTGAGTATGATAGGCTTACACACTAAAAAAAAAATGTGTGAAGAGAGAGAGAGAGAGAGAGAGAGACACGCGATCACACACGATCTCACGATCACACGATCACACGATGTTTATTTACGCGGCCACCAGCCCATACGTAAATGGAGTTACAAGATGGGACATATATACATATCTACAATATAACCGATAATCGATCATCAGTGGTCAATAATCCATAATCAGTTGTTCAATCGGTAGTTAGCCATCGATAGTTAATCGAACAATATTTGATAGAAATTCTAGTCAATAGTCTAAAATCTATAATCAAAATCAATGCTCAAAAACAAAAGAAAGTTTTAATCGTCATACATACTTTCTGTCAAAGCCCTTTTAAATTAATACTCTCTCTTTCCTTCTTACCCATAGGTCAAAAATCAAGAAATAAGAAAAAAAAAAAAAAAGGAACTGGAACATCAAACATCAAACAAAATCAAA